>NETT01000300.1:0-17034 GCA_003449175.1 Ceratocystis smalleyi
CCCCCCCCCATTCTCACCATCCGCCCTTTTCCCGTGTTGTCTCCAGCCAGCTTCGCCGTCTTACACATGCTAATCAAACGACTACCATAGACTCGGAACTCAGGCATGGGATCGATTCCATATCGCCCACGACTTTCCCCTTGCCTCTGCTAGGCCCCAAGCTACAGTGCTTTGGGGACGAGCTCTACACCGGCCGGGGCTTTGGCCTGATTCGTGGCCTAGACATCAACAAGTACAGCGTTGAGGATCGCTCGGCAATTTGGCTTGGCCTGCAAAGTTACATCGCACCTCTTCGCGCCCGCCAGGACAAGGCCGGCAACATGATGAGTATGTCCGCCTTTTGCTTCTGTCGTCTTTCCCTGTAGCAGCACTCTAACACACTCACCTACTGTAGCTCATATCATCGCCGACAACAGCTCCGCCATCAAGGCTACTCACCAACGCCATTCAACCTCGTCCATTGTAAGTACATTCACCCAGACCATGCTTTGTGCCGAGCCCAGTCTAACTCCACCGATTGGCAGTCCTTCCACAATGAAGAGTCGGGTGACATCGTCAGCTGGCTCACTTGCAGCACTGCAGCCTCGGGCGGCCACTGCATCATCGCTTCCGCTGAAACTGTCTTCAACGTAATTGCTGCAACCTGCCCGGGAATGATCAGGACGCTGATGAAGAGCGACTGGCCTTTTGCTCTGTAAGTACCTCTGATGCTGCTTTCTTCTGCTGTCTTTCCTTCTAGCCTCTGCTTTCCTCTTCCCCCCTGATGGTCTCCCTGTCTCCCTTTCCCCGAGTTCCCTGTTCGCCTGCTCTTCAAACGCCCAGATCCTTGGCACAGAACGTCCTGTACAAAGCTCGTTCTGCTTTCCCCATCTTTGATGCAACCCGGCCTCTTACCGACTGTTTGTCAACCCCCTGTCGTCTCTCCAGACCCTGTTTCTGTTCTCCCTGTTCCCCGTCATCATGTCTTACTGGGCCCAAGTTGTTGGTATTCGCGCCGCTACGCTTATTACTGTGGTCAATGCAATAGATAAGACCCTTGCTAATATTTACACTCTTCTATTCTACAGCCCATACTTCCAGATGCGACCTGTGTTGTATTATCACAACAACCAGCTCATCATGAACTTCAGCCGCACAGCTTTGATGGGCAGTGCCAGTCACCCGAGACCCGCCGATCTTCCCTCCCTAACTCCCACTCAAGTTGCTGCTCTGGATGCTATTGAGGCCATTGCCAAGGCTACCCAGGTTGAGATCCGGACGCAGCCTGGAGATATGCACATGATCAACAATCTATCTGTTCTTCACTGCCGTGATTCCTTTGTGGATGGCGACGAGCCCTCCGCTCGCCGTCACTTGATTCGGATGCGTCTTCGCTGCGACAAGCGCGGCCCTGAGCTGCCCACCGAGTTGCAGCAGGAATGGCGCCAGGCCTTCCAAGGCAACGTCGACCGCCTGTGGCATTTCACGCCTATGCCAGACGGCTTCTATCCGCTGCGCCAGTTCGGCAACTAGGAGCTTGGCTCTGCTGAGACACCCACATGAAGAGCTTTGAAGCCAGGGTTTTCCTCTTATCTTCTGTTCCGTCTGCTTCTTTTCTTACAGCATTGCAAGGTTTTCATGGAGAGCGGCTGCGTTTGGGCAGCATGGTTTCGATTTGTAATTAGATAATAGGGACTCTTTAACTTGAGCGTTACTTACTACTCACAATACAAGTTTTTGTTATCCCACCCAAGAACCCTGCCTCGACCTAGAAGCTTACATCGCCATACCAGCGGTGCTTATAAGGTGACCTGGGCGCTACGGACTCGCCCATATGGTGGCACAGACTAGCAGCTAGATACAAGCTTCAGTGACGGCGCCTGGTACTTTTGTCATGACCAGATGCCAAACTAAGTGTCTTGCATATACATGAGGACGGTGGGCGGTACTTTGTCTGGCAGAAAAGGCAGCGCCTGCTGAGAAAGAAAGCCTCCTACCACCGTCTCATCATCAGAGAGCTCCTCTCTCAAAGATCAGACTACCTCATCTCTCCTCAGTTCAGCCAGCAGCTTCCGGCCCGATAGCAGCCCTGTATCTGATAGGAGAAATTACGAGGGAAAAGAATGACAAGACACGGACGCTCTACCCGACCGCCCCATGGCCTCCTAGAATCTCGCTTAACCTCGGTATGGGTCGACTCTTGCTGTTTACCGTCCTTCGGCGCTCTCCAGGGCGCTATGCAGGTATCGCCTCGTTCCAGTGTCTCGAACATGGGTGTCGTATCTTCTGTTTTGCGTTCATCTCTCCTTGTCACCACTTCTCCACCTTACCCCTCCCCTCCCCTTGTCACTGTCTTCTTTGTTTTACCAACAAAGCCATGCCCATCCCATCCCCCCTTGGTCTTTCCATTCCCTAGTCAGCTTGCCACCCAGTCTTACGCATGCTAATTAAACGGATACCACTTCCCTGGGACTCCCTCGCGGTCGCGCATGCCAGCCTCCCCTGCCCCTGGCGCCGCCCCAAGCTATCGGGTCCAGGGGATGGGCTCTGCAATGGTCGGGGCTTCGGCCTTACTGGTAGTCTTAGCACGTCAATGATCGCTCTGCAATTTGGCTTGGCATACAACGCTAGGCCGCCCGTCTTTGCGCCTACCAAGACATAGCTGAAAACATGATGTGTATCGCACTTTTGTCCTTGTCTTCTTTTTCGTAGTCATGAGTAAGATCCCTCCTAGCGAGCTCGGTTGCCCGCTGCCTGCAGCTCATACTGCGACCAAGAGCAGCTCCACCGTGGCCGCTGCTAATCATTGCCATCCTCTCTCTTCCGTGCAAAGTACCTACACCGAGACCTGACCAATCGCCGTTCTTATGGCCGTTTCATAATTGAAGCGAGCCTGGTCTAATTCTGCTGATTGGCAGACTTTCCGTAACGAGAAGTCAGACGACACCGCCACTTGGCTCACATGCAGCACTGCAGCACTGCAACTTCGCGTAAATCTATCTTTAATGACATTGCCTCAAGCTTTTCCCAGAGTCGTCGGCGCCCTGACGAAGCGAGTGACTGGTCCTCTTCCTTTTCATCGTGTGCTTTTGCTTTCCTCCACGCGGCTTTTTCTTCTTCCGCTATTTTGCCTCCCTGTTGGTCCTTCACAAGCCCGGATACTTGGCAAAAAAGCCTTGCACAAAGTTCCCCCTCCTCCATCCTCAATGCAACCACCCATTACCAGCTGCTTGTCACCCCCTGTCATCCTTGTTTCTCTCCGCCCCCCGGCATCACATTCGTGGTGGTTTGGGTCCCCCATCATCGTGTCTTGCTGAGCTCAGGCTGTTGGCACTCCCCTCCCACCGCCACGCGTGGCCCTTCGCCAATACGATGGCCAAGACACCGGGTGATGTTCGCGCTCTTCTATTTCACAGCCAGCGGCACTCGGCCCACCATGGACTTGAGCCCGCCACAACAGGCCGTGGCGGCCATTCCAGGGTCGGCCATCTCCCCTCTGATGCCTGCCAGTGCGGCGAGAATCGGCAGCAAACACTCCGTCCCAGGGCTGTCTTCGGCCACGCAGTGCTTACTCCCCGCACTATAGGAAGCTTTGGCCTGGGAGCTTAAATAACCATTTAGGGTTATTTATAAGGTTAGCTTTCTCAGCCACTCAAGCGCCACGGCCTAGCTCCTGCAGTAGCACAGACTGGCGGCTAAGTACGCTCGGATGCTAGCGACCGACCGGCATATGACTCTCACGTGACTCTATATGGGAACTTTCAGGGGAAGCCCCCTTGGCAAGGCAAATAACCCCGAACCCTTTCCCAGAGGCTATGCAAGGCTGTGGCTGTGGCTGCTCCTATTTTGGACCGTCTGGTGCCTGGCTGCTCCTATTTTGGACCCTCTGGTGTCTGGTATGCTGTCATGCCCTTTGTCTTGACATATCGCGAGCCGCAAGAACCAAAAAGCAGCGGCGAGTTCGACGGCACAGAAGCCTGCGCTTACTAAGCTTCCACTCTGTTCTCCCCAGCTTTGCTTTCCTTCGCACGGCACTGCTTCTGCAGGATTGAGCTTTGCCCTCTTGGGATATTCGTTTCGGTCTCGTCTCTGCTAGTTGGGTCCGGCTCCACTTGTGACCACAACCCGTCTTGGCGACAGCAGACCTCGGTTTGCGCTGGACGTCTGCGCTCGCTGCAGACAGCCCGACTGCCATGTCTTCTTCCGAAACTCTAACTCCCTCGCCGGCTGGCCGCCGCTCCCCCAGCTCGCAATATTTAAAACCCTATGGCATGGAATCTTCTCGCGGCCCCTGGCTGTGGCGGCATCAGCCCGTGCGGAATACTGTCTTTACGCTGCTTGGCGTCGGCTTGGCCTTTGTCATTCTAAAGCAGGCCTATGTGGACTCTGCCGGCCGTGACTATATCGGCAGTCTGGTCCAGGAACACCCTTCCAATGGCTCCTGCCTCCCAGAACCCACTGCGACAGCCACGCTTCCAAACTACTTTCAGACCAAGCCCGAGCTCTTTCCCGGCCCAACTGCCACGGGAAAGCCGGCTTTTCTGGCACAAACTATGTCGTTTGACCCGCTGGCTACGACGGCTTACGAGCCCAACGCCCCATTGCAGACTGCCCTGCCTATTTCCGGCATGTCGGACGGCGGCAAAGATGGAAGCAACAGCACTAGCCACGGCGCGCCTGTCAACATCTTTCGCTTGATGGGGAACCTGTCGCCATACCAACCCGCTGATGGGTTTGGCGTGCGTGAATACCCCTTGCCGCCTTCGGCCAAAATCGTCCAAGTGCAAATGCTGTCTCGCCATGGATCGCGATACCCGACTACAGGGTCGGAGGTGGCTCTGTTTGGCGAGCGTGTGGCTAATGCTTCGGATACAGTATCTGCAACAGGCAAACTCGCGTTTCTTAACGATTGGGAGTATGGCCTGGGCGCAGAAATCCTGGTACCCAAGGGTCGCCAGGAGCTCTTCGAGTCCGGCGTTCTGCATTCTTACATGTACGGACAGATGTATGACCCGACAACCAAGATTATTGCGCGCACGACGACGCAGGACCGCATGTTGAAATCGGCAGAAAACTTCATGGCAGGCTTCTTTGGGCTGGACTGGTGAGTTTAGTCGTGGGAAAGACAGGCTAGAAAGGGTTGGAAATGCCCTCTGTTCTTGCCCCAAAGCACGCTGCAAAGACCATGCATGGACTGACTGGCTGACTGACTTGTCAACGCGCAGGGCGGAAAACGTTACGCTTGAACTCATCATTGAACAAGCCGGCTTCAACAACTCCCTTGCAGGCTACATGAACTGCCCCAACGCCAATGAAGAAAGCGGCGGGATTCAAGCGCGCTCGACTTGGGTCAACATATATCTGAAAAACGGCATGTCTCTTTGCACCAAACCTTGAAACCCCTGCCACGGGCCTTGTTGCTAACCGTCTAGTACTTGCACTTCACTAGCTACCGAGCGATTCAGGTCCATGATAACAGGCTTCGATTGGACCATTGATGACACGTACGCCGCACAAACGCTTTGTCCCTACGAGACTGTAGCATTTGGGTCTTCCAGATTCTGCGACTTGTTTACGTATGAAGAATGGGAAGGCTTTGCATACTCTCTCGACCTCGAGTTTTCTGCCGGCTCTGGTTTCCAGAGCCCTATAGGGGTAAGCCTACCTACGCCTTCCGTCTCCTTTCAATACCGGAATACCTCTGACTATTTGCCCGTGTAATCTAGCGTGCTATTGGTATTGGCTACCAACAGGAAGTGGTTGCTCGCCTACAAAATTCAACTCTGGGCTACTCGCACTCGCAAATAAACACCACCTTGGATTCCTCACCGGATACCTTCCCCCTGAACCAGAGCCTTTATCTAGACTTCTCCCATGACTCCAACATCATCTCGGTGCTTGCAGCCTTTGGTCTGCGCCAGTTTGCTGAGCCGCTCGATCCTACTGTCAACCCCGGCCACCACAATTTCAGTGTTGCACAGCTGACTCCATTCGGCGCCCGCCTCGATATTGAGCTAATAGAAGCACCGCACCCTATCGCTGCAGACCGCTCTGGATACACCGGCAAGGATTCCAAGGGTGGCGGTAATGTGACACGCTACGTGCACTTTGTGCTTAACCAACGCACGATCCCACTCGGCCTCAGCTTCCACGAGTGCGATGTCGAAAGAGTTGATGGTTGGTGTGAGTTGGAGACCTTCCTCAAGGTGCAGAGCAAGATGGCAGCATTGGCGCAGTATGATCATGCATGTCATGACAAGACGCTGGATCAGCAGCAGTTTGGCAAGGTCACCGACGGGGCGCCTATTACTACGACTCTAGCAACCGCCGCATAGTATGTCTTTTGTTTTGGCCCATAGCTTTTGTTAGTTGTTTTTGTTGCATGCCACGCCTGTCTTTTTTTTTTGGCTCTTGAATCTTCATCTCTTGTTTCGTGTGCACAGGAGGAAACCAACTAGTAGGTCGGGCTGCCCATATTATTACAGCCTGTGCTGTTCGTGGCTGTTTGTGGGACTGTGTGTGTGTGTGTGTGCGTGTGCGTGTGCGTGTGTATGGTCTGGTGTTGGCGGGACTGGGTGCGCAGGCTGTGAGTCAGGAAGACTTGTGTTTCTGCGATGAGACGAAGTCCTCTGTGGAAAGGTGTATAAATACCCGTGGTGCCGCCCTTTTTCCTTCTCCGGCCTCCTGTTCTTCTTTTTCCTGGCATTCTTAGCCCTTTGCGCTACCCACACTCTTTTACCGCTGTCTATCTCTCTTCAGTTGCCCGGCTGGCCTGTTCCTTCTCAATCCCCTCCTTTGCGCCTCTTTGACCCTGTCCGCCCCCATCTTCATGGAAACACTCGTTTTATTTTTATCTCGTTGACCTGCCCGGCGTTTATTCTCTTGATCCTCCTGCCCGGCCTGGAGTCCTGGTCTTCATTTCACCATGGCAAACCCCTAGCACCTCCTGGCTTTGATCACCAATCTTGTAAGTTGACTTGTCATATAGAGTAAGCCATATGTATGCGACCGTGAGATCAGCTGCGCTAACACGACCCTATCGCCCTAGCCGCTGTTCCGCAGCGTCCAGGTAAGCCTACCCAGGCTTTTGCTTTGCACTTTCCCACCACGGCATACCAAGAGCAGTTCTAACATGCGTCGTTTGATCAAGAGACACAGAGCGAGGTCCAAAGACCAGATGCCTCATGGGTGCTTACTTCGTACCGACAAAGTCTCCCATGAGGGCAAAGTGCACTTGGATATAGCTGGCAGGCCTTCTATGACACTCGATGAGGCTTCTGCTGTCCCCTTTTGCTTTCCATAGTTTAATTCACTCTTTCTTTCTTTTCCGGGCATCTTCTCCGGGCTTCACCGTGACACCCCGCTGGCTATCTCGTGTAGCCAGGAATGGATTATATGTAACAGCAAGCCTATGACGCCGTATATCACACTCCTCCTATCATGCTGCCCCAGACAGAAAAGTAGTTGCCGCGCAAAACAGCCTGTCGACGCTCCAAACCGTATGCCTGCGTCCAGCTCTTTCCCCTTCCGCGGTGTTATCTTCGAGCCAGCCGCCCGGCGTTATAAACGCGGAAAGAACAAATCACGCAAGACCGTAACTGCTTCGGTCAAGGTTAGACTAGACAGCTTGTTATGTTTTGCTGCATAGTGATGTTCGCCTTTGTGGTGATCTTTTCTTTTCTTCCTCTTTCCTTATTCCTCCAGCCCTTCTCGTTTTTCCCCTCGTCCTTCGCGTTTCCCATCTCCCCCCAAACGGAATCTTCCGTGCTTTTGATCGTGCTCTGTTTCATCCCGCATACAACTGGCCACATTGCTATCGAGTCTGTCTACAATATCAGACCCTGGACAAGTGTCAACTCCATTTGACCCAAGCAACGCTCAACCAATACCGTGTCCCAATGAGAACTATTGCTGCTCATGCCACCTCTGCCTTCCCCCAGATCTCTTCACGCCAGAGCGAGCTCTCATTCCTGCCAACACCCAGATCCGAGTCCTCGTCGCTAGATAGCTTCGATATTTTCGAGCTATATGAAACGAATGAAGCGGCCCTCGCACCCTGGGCAGATGCGAGCACTGGCTACGCTTCTCCATTCTTCCAAACCCCTAGGCTTAGCACCGATGTTGCAAAATATAGCGCCTCTCTTGATATTTTCAAGGTGCTTCACTTCTGGGACCCCGGCTGCTTTGCCCAAAACGCAATATGCGAGCTTTTTAAGAGCATTCGCGCCTATGAAGACCACACGTTCCCAGTCATTGCGGCATGGCACTTTACAATTGCTGGCTATCTAGAGCAGAGCAATGCGGCTCTTCAAGAAGACGGGCTTCCATTGGAATGGCAGATATCATATGATGGTGACCGGTACTTGAAGCTGATAATCACAGAAGGCGGTGTTCCCCGAAAAGAAGCTCTATTAGTGTACTGCCAGACACCGCAGCCAAGCCGCCTCTGTGAAATCCAAAGTTGGCCAAATAACAATGGTATTAGCCACGGCATCGCCGCAATAACTTCTCTAATTACCGATGCACAACTAGCCCCCAACAGCCCCGTCTCCTGCGCAGGCGAGGATGTTATCGGCGGTGCCGGTATCCAGCACGAGCAATGGTTCCTGGCCATTGAGAGCGCCACTAGGAAGCTCAAGGCAACATCGCCACAAAGCGTTTTGCAGGTTGTGATTGCTCTTGGCGCCTGCAGCTTGTGGCTGATATGGGATCCGAACACACCGCGTTACCCGCCACTATGGCTGAACCCACGACGTATGGATGGCTGGGAACATGTATACCATAGGGACCCCATACGCAGCTTCGAGTGGTACCTCGACAAGCACCTGCACTTGGTGCCGCGAGGCGTCAAGACATACGAGCCGTCAGGAGAGATTCTGCCATCGGCCTTTCTCGGGCTCAACTATTGGGCTAGCTTCTCCGCCGGCGTCAACGGCCTGGGCATGCAGCAGATAAGGCGAGAGCTGAATATGTATAGCCTGCTGAATATTGAGCAAAGCCTGTTGCAAGTCTTTAACTTTCAATCGGCTGGCATGGATGGCTACAGAAGCCACATACTACAGCATCGGGGTTCGGCCAGGTGGGAAATTGGCGGACGAGATACACAGGCCGTAATTACGTGGGGTGAGAATGGAGCAAAGAAACGATGGGCAACGTGCAGCTGATGGTAGGAAGTTTGGAGGGAGGCGAAACAAGCAGATGTATCAGATGTATCGTATCGCCGCTCTGTACGTACACACATAGATAGATGAATGACGATGGACCACATGTTGTTGATTCTCTTTTGACGCGAGGTTTAATGTGAGAGGTTGCTTTATTTTAATGGTATACACGTATGGAAGACTAGACAAAGAGGAAAACAGGCAGCAGGCGGGTGGGTGGTATTAAGGGCGTGTAGCTAGTCAAAGTACAGAACGCTCCACAACGGGGGGTTATAATGATGAATAGGGAGGGGGGGGGGGATAATATAAAAAGAAAAGACCCATCCCATCCGTCGCCCAAGAACTTTTAGCAGCAGCTTTTTAATACCGAGTAAGCAAGCACCAGGGGGGCGAGGCGAGACAAGAAGAGACTGGATTGGATGGATGGTACCCCGTTCCAAGGAAGCGATGTAAAGGTAGAAAAAGGAAAATAAAAAAGGGGAATAGTGAAAAAGAAGGAGAAAATAAAAAAGAGAAGAAGAAGAAGAAGAAGAAGAAGAAGAAGAAGAAGAAGAAAAAGAGCGCAAACAAAAACAAAAAAAAAAAGTGTGTGCAAAAACACACGCGCTGTTTAGTCTTGTTGCGCGGGGCGTAAAGAAGGTGAAAAGAATCGGAACAAGACGTCGTCAGAGGAGCAAGTAGGGTAGGTAGATTTGCGGAACAATAAGTTTCTCAAAAAAAAAAAGAAGTTAGATTTGTTGCGTCATTATCATTGGGACTTTCCCCACGTCCATCGCCCATAAGCAATGCGCGGGATAGCTTTAGTCCGCCAAAGGCATCTAGTCTCTTTTGGTTATAGCATCCACTTCACTGCCAGGCACGGCTTCGGGATTCGCCCTGGCTGAGGCTCCAGCACTGACGCCTGCAGTTCCGTTGGCTCCTGGAGGAGACATGCTGATGTTAGAAAATTCATGACCCGAGCCTTTAGAGCCTGGACGCTCCGTTTTGGTCCGTGGTGGCGACCGGTTAGCGGGGCTAGTGGGGCCAAGGATGCGGGTCAGTCGCGACACCTTTTCAGGCTCCGGTGGGCCACCGCGCTGACGCTCCTTTTCCGCCTGCGAAGCGGCTGCAAGGGTAGCATGCTGAGGAACGCCCAGCTGAGGGTTGGCGTAGACACCATCAAGCTCGCCAGTCTGGGGATAATCAGTAGCAGGGGTCCAGGCGAGGTAGTCACGGCGGACCTCAACGTAGTCATAGGCATACTCGCCATGCTGATCATCGTCAGTTCCAAAAAGCTCCCCGTCATGCGTCACGCGGAGGTGGAGCCCGGGAATCAAGTCAATGCCACGAGCCAAGACATACGAGACGCCAAACGAGTAAGCCGAGGCTGCGCAGATGTAGGCAATCTGTTTGTAGAGACGAGACCATACGTGGTCGACCCAGCCACCATCAATCCCGACGTTGATGCCGTCAAGAGCAATGACATTCTCCTCGGCAAAGAGGCCGTTGAAAAGGAGACCAATGATGCCGCCGACAGCGTGCTCGGCAAAAACATCCAGGGAATCGTCGATTTTCAGGATATACTTGATCTTGGTGGCAAAATTGCACAGAATGCCGGCAACGATGCCCAGAACGATAGAGGCCCACATCGAAATGAAGCCAGAGGCAGGCGTAGCTGCAACAAGACCGGAAATAGTGCCTGAGCACCAGCCCACCATGGAAAGCTTGTGCGACAGACGGAAGTCAAGGACAACCCAGGCCATTCCAGCAAACCCAGCAGTCAAGGTAGTGTTCCAGCACGAAATGACGGCGCGGAGGTTGGCACCGAAGGCAGAGCCGCCGTTGAAGCCCATCCAGCCGAAAAACAGCATAATGGTACCAATCATAACAAGAGAAATGTTGTGAGGGCGGTAGTTACCCATAAGGAAAGCGTTACGGCGACCTAGCACCATGGAGTAAGCCAGAGCTGACATACCCGAGCCAATCTCAACAGGACCACCGCCGGCATAGTCAAAGACGCCCCACTTGAAAGCCCAGCCATTGGCATTCCAGACCCAATATGCGATGGGGCAGTAAACAACAGTAGCCCAGGCGAAAATAAACACCATGGCGGGGAACGCCCGCCCGCGCTCACACACAGCACCCACGACTAGCGCACCCGTGACAGCACAGAACATCAGCTGGAACCACGAATACAGAAGCGAGGAAACCAGCGGAGAGCCCTGCGAGGGCGCGCCAAGAACGTGCTGAAGACCGAAGTGGTGGAGGTTGCCGATGAAGGAGTTGGAGGCAGTACTACTATAGGCTAACGAGTACCCCCAGAAATACCACTGGAATGTGAGGACACTGAAAGACATCATGACGACCCATAGCAGCGAGAGAGCGGATTTTCTGCGGGCAAGGCCGGAGTATAGGAGGGCGATACCGGGCACCATGAACATGACGAGACAAGAGGAGAAGATGATGAAGGATGTGTCACCGGTGGTGTACCACTGATTGAGATTGACAAAGCCTGAGACAAGGAACAAAGAGTTAGATTTGGCATTGGACGCGACGAGCTGGCTTACAAAAACAGAGAAGAGTACGGGGGGTGTATTGCGGGCAAATCAAGCCAGGCGAGGAAGAACTTACTGGGATCGCCGCCATTTTCGCCCGTACCATTGTAGGTAGTCGGGGCTCCAAAGTGGGAGTATGACATGATTAGGGAATGAGGGAAGAAGTGAGCGCGCCGAAGAAAGTATCGATAAAACAGAGGTGGGGGTGGGAGGAATAGCGAGGCTCAGAGGACGGCTAGCGAGCCTTGACCGAGGATACGACGGCGTAGGGAAGAGGAGAGAGGCAAGGCCGAATCGAATGCTTGGCCAAAACAAGGTCTTCTTGTTTTGTGTCAGCGCAACAGCTGAATCGGCGAGAAGGCCGTAAGGTAGAGAAGCAAAACCAAGTGCAAAAGAGACTTGGGAAGTCGGGGCGAGAGAAAAGGAGGAAAAGAAAGTCTAACAAGTAACGGAGAGAAAAAGGAAGGAGCGGGAGGGGAGGACAAGCAAGAGAAAGAGAGAAAGAGAGAAAGAAGAGAAAAACAAAAATACAAGTGAGACGGGTCTTGGCCGAGAAGCGGCTACAAGACCCCTATATACAAAGCAAGCGCGGACATGTACAAAAGCGCCTATCAAGCTAATTCCGTGGCTAATTAGATAAATGTCGCAAGATATCTGAGTTGTCCCGATTGAGCTCCGTGGGCTTGGAAACTTTCGGCAATGGACATTTGGGATGCGATGTGCCTGCGCCTGGTATGGTATAGTGGCTATTCCCGTAGCGTAGCTAGACCAGGGAGGGCATCGACTGTAGATAAGAAACGATGGTTGTGGGATTTGACAACCACAAGGGCTTGTTCGTCTTAAGCACACGCCCTTGGGCTCGTTCTTGCTTACCCCCACCCACTCCTTGGTGTGTCGTGGGTTGATTATCGGGTTCAAGCCAGATTCTGGTGTGTAATTTCCTTGCTCAATTAGAGTGTCGAGAAGAGGGTGGAGGTCAAGGTTTAGACCCTTTTTGAGCGTACGGGCAGGGAGGGCAAGCTCTTGAGGGCAGGATGATGATGCGTAGGGAGCGATGGGTTAAAATGTGCGTGCGATTCAGAAAACAGGTTCTGTGGAGGGCCCTTTTTTTCTTCTTCTTCTTTTTTTTTTTTTTCCTATCAAGAGTCCGAGAAATGGAGAGAAAAGGTCGATCGATGGTGGCAAAGATTTGAAGTCCGCATGCCAGGGTGAGTAATAAAAAAGAACACAATAAAAGAGGCTGCTCTTAATGCCACAACCAACAAGACGGAACATACAGTGTCCCTCCCTTCGTTGGCCTGTTTACTCATGATGGGAACGGAAAGTTTTTTTTTCCTTTCTTTGTGGAAAGGAAAACCCCAGCAGGACAGCGAAAACATCCATGCATTGTAACATGCATGATAGTGATGGACGCTATTTCGTCCTGTCAGCGAAAGCTAGTGGCGGTCCGTTTCGTAATGTTCGCATTGTATGTATGCATATTGCCGTTGGATTTAAACAGCTGCTGTTTCGGTTGGCGCCGTGTCATGCCGGCATAGTATCGCCACCAAGTACTTACTCACACATGGAGCACAAAGTCCTGGCGGTCACCACTCAAGCGAGCGACGAAGGTGGGAAACGCAATGGGGAGCCAGAACAAATGAAGCATTTGCTGTGGTGCCACATTAGAATATCAATAGAACCCCCCAGCCGACTTATTGCACAAGCAGGAAGGCAAACAAAGGCAGACAGACGGTATAAGCCTCGGGCACAAAGAGCAGCGCAAACACGGTCAGCCCATAGAGCGTCAGAGCTGGAGCTGGAGCTGAAGAGGCGGCAGCATAGAAAGAAGAAGAAACTCGGCGTCGAGTGTCTGAAGTCTAAAAAGCGATGGGTCCAGCATGGGTTCCGCGCTGTGTGCCATGATAAGCCGCAAGGTTACCGAGCCCAGCCCACGAAGCGGAGGGGGGGACCCCAGCTGATGGCCATTTTGATGCAGTAGCATGTGCACACCAACATGGTCTTTGCGTGGTCTCTTGATCATTGGCCCAGACCACAAAGCGCCCGGTGTGGCTGTGGAGAGGTGTACGAGCTAGAGTCCCGACAGACGAGGCAAAATGGAGAAGCAGGGCTTCGAGAGCGCACGAGGAAATGCCGAGAAGCCGCGGCCGAAGCAGGCTGGCGAGCTCTGGAAGCACGAGACGAAGGGCTAGGCGGCAGACAACGGGTAGATGCCAGAGAGGCTCAGTAGACGTACAATAAATCCAAATCCAACCACCAAAACCCAAGTCATGGAAATAGAGTGCAGGCCTAGGGTTGGCAGCCCGAACGTCAGAATCCCTGTCGCTTTGTGTCAAAATTTTGACGCTCGAGTGTCCGCACCTGCCTGTTACGGATGGGATTATGCACATTGGATGCGTATTTTGTGCGTTGTGCGTGCCGATATTTCAGTGCGGGGTGCGAAAACCCTGCCTGTCTGCGTACAACAGTGGCTAGTGTTCTGCATGTATAGCACTTGCCGTTATTGGGTGTTCTTTCCTGTTGGGTTGGCCTATTGTCTTTCCCCAAAAATATGCTCAAATCAATCACTTTAACAGCTAGTGGCAGGTGGCGGGTGGCGGGTGGCAGGGGCAGCTGCCAGATGCTGACAGAGGCACGTGAACTCACTGGCCAAGGCAGACCCGCCGGGCCAGTGCAGGGTTTATCCCCGCAGACAAGCCTTGATAAAGATGTGCTTTAGTATTAGCTTCACCAAGCAGCATGCAGAACGGCACTCCCAGGTTCCCAGTCTCACGCTCTCCCACACGATGGAGAAATGTGACGGCTGGCGGCTGGCGGCTGGCTGGCTGGCTGACTGGCTGACTGGCTGACTGGCTGGCTGACTGGCTGACTGTCTTGGCCACTCCAATATAAGCCGAGGGCCTGCATCGCGCAAGACGAGCACGGGACTGCAGAGCATGTGCTGGCACTGATCCAGCTCCGAGCGCCCGAGCCGTGTGCTATGATTGCAACGGTGCGTTCGTTGCCTATCTAAAATTTCGTCCATTGCTAGGCCGGAATGGCCTGAAACCAAGTTCTTCTGGCGACTAGCATCTTTGAAATTGCTGATCAACATAGATAGTCCTCCCCTCCTTCCAGCCAATAGGCTTGCAGCAGCGACAAAATCTCTTAGCAAACCATTTGTCCATGGTCTTGAGTAAGTTATCAATTGGAGCAGGCCACTGAGCCTTAGTGCTGTCTCACTTCTGTTAGTGCTCTACATGTCAGCAGGCGCAGGGCACTAACGGATCCGCAGCAGCCCAGCAAACCCGGGCACTTGACGCCTATGGCCACCCCTACCACTCGTCCGCCCGCCCCCTCCCCTGTCTCGGAGCCGCTGGCCAATGAGAAAGAAGCCTGGGCTCTGATTCGCCTTCCCTTTTCCTTCCCTTGTTCTTTCGCACTCGCTCGCTGCAGGCAGGCTATCAACAAAAGGGAAAATAGCCAATCTATTTGTCATAGAAATTAGTTGAGCGCAGGCCGGGCAAGAGCCCCCTGGTGCTGTTATCATGCGGCTCGACAAACTGGCTTTTGAGTTGGAGTTGGCTGAAGCCGGTCATCCAACTGGTCCATACACACATACCGTCGAGCTTTCGCAAGTCCGTTTCGGCGGTGTCGCGTTTTACCAAGTTCTATTTCCCGTCTACAGAAAGCCTGGTTACTACTGTTCCGCGTATAAATTGAGGGCTGTGTTATATTCTGTTGTTCCCTGTGTCTCCTTCCGCTCGCCCTCTAGATGATAGTAAGTTTCCCGGTGATATCTCGCTCAACTATATATGTTATGATGGTGTGGTTGTCGTAGTACAGCATCACGCGCCACTTGCCCGTGACAACACCCATCTTGTACATTCTTTCCTTCCGCCGATGTCGCCATGGAACAAGATTGTCAAGATCAAGAGCGTCGCTGTCAAACCGCCAACCTGGGCCCGGGTATGCCTGTGCTCGGGGACCGAGATTCAGGTCGTCGTCCAAGTCAATTGGTTCTGTATCCTCAAACAGGGGACTGCAGGCAAGCCCAACAAGGCTGGCTTCATCGATCAAGACTGAACTCTCATCGTCGAATTGCGGCAGTTGTGTTTCCACAGCAAATGTGTGGCGGATATTGTGGTCAGACGCTTTGCAAAACTTGTTTGGTACCCTTGTCGGAGTCAGCATGGTGACGCAACCAGTAATGTTGCCCATGATTATCAATGATAACTCGGGAATCACGGCCATAAGATGAAGTCGGGGATTGCCAATTTGAAGATGGTCTGCCCCGGGCCGCGAAAGTTCACCGTACAGCACACAGTCCTCAGCAACGTCTTGTGGGTTAGGACTCATGACTATGGCCTCTTTCGAAAGCCCTATGAAGAGACGGACCGGGGAGCCGTTCTTGTACATTTCTGTTAGTTCCTGTTCCTCCGATGTGTCCAAGGGCTGGAACTTTCGCGTCAGAAACGAAACCAAGTCTTGATGATTGGTCGGGTAGAGGCCAATCTGGTCTATGGTTGATATGGCAACTCGCGTCCCTGGGATATAGTCGCGCGAGTTTTGCAGTTTTGTCAGGTGTATCAGGCTATCAAGTTGATTTAGCGCTTTCTGATGGCGTTCTGGGCGGTGGTAATTCATGGTGGATAGGATTGGCATGTCAATAATGATATGGCCCTCATCATCGCGCAATGGAACATAGTCGCTTTCGTCTCGAATGAGGCATTCGGGGCTCAGGAGGTAGTCGTCTGTATATGTGTCCATGAGTGCCGCCATGAAGGCTTCTGAGGAATGATCTTCTTCATCCTCGTCCGGCTCTTTGGTGGAAGGCAGCTCTTGGGTGGGAGCCGTCTCTTCCTCTTCGGGGGAATCCGGAATGTCCGACATTTTGCGGTTCGACTGGCCAATTTCGTGTTCCTCATACATGAAGCTAAAATCAAGGTCTTCAAATTCTTCGTACAAAGAGTCCCCAGTTGGGGTATAGTACAAGCCCCAAACTGAAGTTCGCAGCTCAAACAATGATGCACGTGTTTGTATAAGATCGCGCGAGCTGAGATCTATGGAATATTTCGGCGGGGTGCGGATTCGGTAAAAGCGCAGCGCCTCTTGCATGGAGCTAGACACGGGCTGGTCGCGATTGAGCGGCGGAGTGACGTCGAGAATCCTTTCGCGTCGGTCGAAATCGGGGGACCACGTGAAACGAGAAGGCTCCATGGAAGAGGTCATGGCTTCGTCGTGAGAGGAGCAGGGAACGAATATGTCTTCCGGGACCACTGCAAAGGACCAGATACAAGAGACTCCACTAGAGAAAATAGAGGAAAGAGGGACAGACGGGCATGCGTTAGTATACTGGGCTGTAGTAGACTTTGACTGAT
>NETT01000300.1:19873-30448 GCA_003449175.1 Ceratocystis smalleyi
AACAACCCCCCCCCCCCATTGTTTATAACCCGACAAAAGCGGCACTCAATGCTATCCAATAGTCGCCACCTCTGCTAGCAGCCTAGCTCCAAATGCGGCAGATACACTGGCCCGTACTTAGTTGGCGTTGTAAACGCTCCATCCCCTTGTACCACAAAGTCTACCTGCAATGTCAACTTCGACCCGGGCCCCGTCGCCAGTGGCTGTACAAATCCCATTTGCATCTGGACTTGCTGCTGTTTCTGTATGTGGTCAACATACTCCGAGTCCATCGATGTCACTGAGATGTAGTTCCTGCGACCCATAAGGCGCTTTAGCTCGCGCTGATTGCCGCTAGCATCCGTGTGAAAAATTTCCATCATGTCTTCCTTGGTATCAGACACCTCATGCATCGACTTTTGCCCGTTCTGTGGCACGTAGAGTGCCTTGCTGTTATGCAGCATCTTTAGAGCGTATTGCCCCTGGGGCTGGGCCACAATAGGCGACGTGATGATCTGGTACATGGTCTTGTGATCACGGGGTCGAGACGGGTCGTGAACGAGACCGGCCCCGCAGCAGTTGACATCTAGAATCGCGAGCGTTGTTAGTAAAAACGAGAGAATGGCGGCGAAGGAAAGGGCTACGAGTGGGATAGAGCATACCTCCCGACAAAAAGGTCATCCGAAGGCCCTTTTGCTGTGCGATTCCTTGCAAGGTACGGATCAAATAGGTCCTCTCCAGATCCTTGGAGTCGTGGGTCCACAAGTCTTTGAGCATTTCAGCCACGTCCAAGTCGCCAAATTGGTTGAGAACGCCGCCCATGAAACCCTGCTTTCCAACAGCCTTCTTAACGTGCGAAAAGCCATGGGCCACAACCTCCTTGCCGCCAACAACACCAGCAACAGAGCTAGTGACCTTACCCAAGATGTTGTATGTAGTGTTGACTGCCTTCTTTCCCGTAGCCACAGCCCCAGCCAGACTTTCCACAGCTTCCAGGCGGGGGTAAACTAGAGGCACAGACACCATGAAAACACAGTGCTGAATCGTGGATGGGAGACTAGCAATCTTAGGGAAAAGGCCCTGATATGTTGGACCTGCCATGACGTGGGCCATGGTCCGTTCTGAACGACAATCGGCACCTACAACCGCCATCGAGGGGCCAAGATACTTGATAAAATGCCATCCCTGACCAGTAATACTGAAGAGATCAAAGTCGTTGCTCACATTACGCAGAATTTCGAGAGAAGTGTGGTGCTGGAAAAGCAGGTACATGTCAAGCGCCACGCGACCAATGTTCTGGAAGATGGCCGAGTTGTGCATGTAATCAGGGTATGACCCATAACCATCGAAGCTGGAGCGGTCAAGACATGTTAGCACGCTAAATCTTTCTTGCCCCCGCCCCCACCGTTGTGTTTCCAGGCAAATAAATGTATCAATCCATTAATCACTTACATGTCGTGGTCATCCAGTTGTAGGACGTGCGGAATCTGAGCAAAAGCCTCTCTCAAATACGGCTGGTCAAAGTGGCTGGTGTAGTAGTGGAAGTATGCATGCGAAACATCCTCCTCGTGGCGGGCTGTCCACTGAGCTGCCTTGCGGTTGTCCTTTCCACTTATAGAAAGCCATTGCTTTAATACTGGAATCTCCTTCCAGAGCCGGTCGCCGTATATTTGAGCACCCAGTCCCAGCTGAACGTGGTAGCCACCGCAGTCGATGTTTCGTTGCAGCACATCCTTCCACATGAATCCAACGCCCCCAAGCTTCGAGCGCTCGTTTTGGGACGTAGATGGCGAAAAGTCATTGCCTGAATGGGCGATGAACCGCCAGTTGACCTGAGTTTTGCCTGCAACCACAAACTCGTATCTTGTACATCCCATGTGCGACGTAATAGCATAAGTCCATCTTTCTGTGCCATTATCTCCCATGGATAGGTTGACCTCATACTTGTAGAACTTCCATTTTTGGTGTTGGGAAATGACTTGAGGCATTAGTTGGCGGGGGTTCGGCGACAGATCCATGCTTAGATGTACATGTATGGTGGGCGGCTGGGGCGAGTCTGTCACAATAAGAATACTGCCATACCAGATGCCCTTTTCAATGTCCATGTTGGTATAGCGCAGATAAGGGCCAAAGTAGACACCATTGGTAGGCTGGACCTTGTACATATCAACGCCCGAGCTAGGCGGAGGCCCAGAGAAGCCTGCCGTACTAGGAGCGGTTGAGTGCGCAACGCTCATGATACTCTCGGCATATACAGGAGTCTGGGGAGGGAACATTGGCGAGGCTAACGACTGTTTTCCGGTTAAGAGGGGAGAGGCAAACGGGTTTCCATAAGTAGATGCCGTGGGAGATAGGGGCGCGACATCATGACTGATAGGGTTTGGGCCTTTGGGGAACTCCCATTGAGTTGACTGGGTACTGAGATGAATGTAGTAATATTGGCCTGAATTTTGGTCCAAATGGGCAATCCAACCTTCAGGGAGGGGGGGTGGCGACGAGACTACAGGTAGTGGTGTACCGGTGTTATTGGTGGCATCATTGGCAAAAGCCGGATGGTTAGAGAGGCCAACTGAGCTAGAAGCAGCGGCAGCAGCAGCAGCGGTGGCGGCAGTCAACTGAGCTTTTGAATAGGATTGCTGCTGTTGTTGTTGCTGCTGTTGCTGCTGGAAACTCTGGTTTCCATCTTGATGATGCTGAGAAGCGACATACTGATTGATTAAGGGATGTGGCTCCTGGGCTTGTGGCTGGTTCCCATCCAGCCGAGTGGAGATGAGCAGCCCGGGTTGGGCTGTAGATTGGGCTGGAATGGGCTTGGGGGCAGCTATTGACGCCTGCAAGTGGCTTGTTGCAGCAGCAGTAGCAGCAGATGAAGACGCAGAGCCAGAGGAATTATTCATATCAACAGTAGCAGTACCATTAGGCTTCTGTTGCTTCTCTTTCGGGTATTTTGAGCGAGCTCCGGCGGCGTTCAGAGGAGAGTAAGCCGGAGGGGGCGTCTTCGTGCTGAGGCGCTGGAAATCCTGCTCCAAAACACTGACTTGGAGATTAGAAGACTCTTGAGAGACTACTGGTGGCTTGCTAGGAGCAGCGGAAGATGGGTCTGATGAGTTGGTGACAGGGGTAGAGCCCTGGTACACCGTTGGTGGTCCATGGGGGCCTGCACCAGGGATCTCTGTTGGGGTCCAGGGCCTTAATGTGGATGGCTGTTGTGGAGCGGCACCGTATTGCGCCAATCTTTGGGAAGCGGCAGCACTCTGTACAGATTGGGTTGGTAGTGAATTAAAAGCGGGGATACCGGGAACACCGCTGATGGCGTAGTGGCCCTCAATGCCCCCGCCAGGAATTACACCAGGCTCAACAACTGGTGTCTCAGGAGGAGGGGGAGAGCCTCTGCTTGCCTTGATAGTTGAGATGCTAGCGGTTGACGCAAACCGGCTGACGCCTCCAGAATCACTGGCCAGGTTTGGGAGAGTAAAATTACTGAGTGGGATGCTAGTAAAGGCCGCTGAAGAGGAGGGTGCTGCACTGCTGAGTGGAGCAGGTTCGGGATAGAACGGCTTTTTGTTGACATGGGGGTATCCAGTGGCTGATGCTGCCATGGGCCGTTCGGTAGGCCGGCTTTGATTTGTGGCGGTAGTTAGGGGCTTGATATGCGGCTCATCCCCCGCATAGATAGGGCTCGAAGGACCTGAAAGAGGCTTCGGCGCAGCTCCCCTCCGTTGCGCTAAGCCAGGACCCCGATATTCAGACGGGCTATGGAGGCGGGGCGAAGTATCGTTATGATTGTAGCAGCCCGAAGCAACAGACGTCTGAATGGGAGAAGGCTGGACCCTGAAAGGGGCTGGATCCTCTTCATCCGGATAGGGAAGAGAAATTATATTGGCGGAGCTCAGCGCACCGGGCGGGAGAGGGAAGCTTGGCTTGGATGAACTGGAGAACGGAGCTGGCGGGGTTGAGATGGAAGCCGGAGGCGAGGGATACTTGTAGCGGTCCTGACCAGCAGGCTTGGGACTCTGGGGCTTCTGGATACGGAGAGGCTCGATAATTGGGCTATCGTCATCGGGAGTGTGATTGTTTTTGGGGCGATTAAGGAAAAGCTCTTCGTCAGGAAGGTCCCTGCTGCGTTCCATGACGATAGATGTACGGCCGCAAGTGCGCGGGGAGCAGAAAGCAAAGAGAAGACGGCTTTGGTGGGGGAACGGTTGTGACGTCTAAGAAGCACAAAGAGGCCGTCAAAGAGGACCGCAGATTTAGACCACGCGGAGCAACGACAGTACAAAGCAATGCGATGCAGGGACCCAGAATGGCAGAAGCAATACAGTATGGGAGGCAAAGATCGAGCAGCGATGAGGAGTGAGGAGATCTTGGGCAGCGGGTTGTCAACAGACAAGAAGAAAGAGGATAAGGGGCGAGGGACGAGGAACAAGAGAGTGGATGAAGCGTTGGAAAGCTACGAAGCAGATAAGATTGGCTACGACACAGTCTCACGGAGAAAGCAGAATCAGGGCTAGAACCACGAGTTTAGGTCAGGAGACCAAGTGAAAAGAGGTGGTAAAATAGATGAAGGTAAGGCCCGGCGCGTAGAGGCCTGGGCATGAGCTCCTAAAGTGGGCTTTGAGGGGACTGGGGTCAGGGAAGTGATATCAATGGGCGGGCGGGGGTGTGAACGGATGGATACAGACCAACGTCCTGTCCCGTCTTGTCTTTGTTTCGTCTATTGAAAACGAGGCGAGGGGAAGCTTGCTTGCCCTTGCTCCTTTTTGTGATGCCAGGGTTGATAGGCGGCCAGGGGGAGGGGGAGGGGGAGGGGAGAGGGGGAAAAGGGAGGACACTGGCGCAAACTGGCGCAGCCAGAGACGACAGCGGGCAAAGGAAAAAGTTTTACATTCACATACGAGAGCTATGCAGCTATGCAGCTATGCATGTATAAGACAATACGTTTATGAGAAGCTACACGAAACAGGCCTCCGAGCTGTTACACTGGGACGAATAAAAACTGGGCCCCGAGTTGTAAGGTAGTGACAAACAGTTGCCTATTGGCTTGTTTCTGCTGCGTGGCGCAAGAGCTCTATTTCACAGTTTTATTGCAGTTGCTCTATCATCCAAATGACAACCAGCTTCCTGCTCAAAAAGTACAACTGGCAACTGCCATTGTAGAGAGCTATGACAGCTTTCTATGTCTGGGCTGGGCGTAGTTGCAAGGGACCCCACATTAGCACAGCGGCTGCTTAATGAAGACAGCTGATTGGCCCAGACCAGCTTTTGCTGGGCGCTTAATTTTCAGCATACAACTGGGCGCGTAACGAAGGTGAGTGAGAGTGCGAACAAGGTGGAGGGACATGCAATAAAAATGAGGACGGCGGTGCTCAAATAGTAGTAGAAGATAAGGGCGTATACGGATCTTCGGTTCGTGGGCGCCTCGTGAGTTTGGTTATCAGCATTTGTGCTTGGCATTATAGGCCAGGTCTATTGTCTATTGCGCTGCGTGCAGCCCTGGCTCTTTGGCTAGCTGGGGTCTACATTTTGCCCTCGAAAATACCGAAGGTGTAGAAGACAAGAAATGGCCATCCGGGACACTTGGTTGCGTTGCGCCATCGTGAGATCCAGTAAAAATGTGCTGATGTGGCAGTAGCAGAAACTGCGGTGTGTATGTATGTATGTATGTGTTATTTGACGTCTACCTACTGATTTTTCACAGCAATACGACGGCATGTTCCGGACGGGAGCACCTCCCGGGCGGTCAGCAGTGACAGGACCGCATAGATGTCGAGGAGAAACTGTGGTGTGATCACGGCCTGACCTGGTTGCCACGCTAGCTGGACACGGAGGAGCGATACTGGTAAAAAATAAAACAACAGCAAAAAGAAATACACATAACATACAACACCGAGGATTCGCATGTGGTCACCCACCATACTACTGGTTCGGCGCTCAGCGGCTTGACTAAGGGGGAGCAGACGGGACCCCGTACTTTCCGCAGGCTATGGCCGTATGTCCGAGGAAATGCAGCCTTACAGGACATTATAAGTACAGTAGATAGCGTGGAGCCAACGGACACGGCGTCGTTTGATCTTGGTGATTCCCGTAGACGTTAAATATATTCAAATCAAATCAAAGCCAACGGGGACAGTAGGTAGACGTAAAATAACACAATAACAATAAGGAGCCAACGGGGGGGATGCTCGTTGTCTACTCCGACGGATCAAAAGACGCAAGTGGCAACACGGCCGCGGGCCGGGGTGTCATCGAGGACGGAGCTACCCAGGCGGAAAACCACACAGCTCTGGGAAAGTATATGGAAGTGGCGGATGCGGAGGCAGTCGGCGCCCTCAAAGCGACAAAGCGAGCGACAGCCCGCGAAGGAGCTGGGGAAATCTGGCTGTGTCTGGATAATAGAAGAATTGCGGACCGCCTCCGTAACACAGCCATGAAGAACAGCGCATCGCAGGAAGCAATAGATGAATTCGTGGTGACTAGGTTAGCGAATAATCTCTATGTAGGAAGGGACTGGCAAGCATTGCTCAGTGGGCCGCAAAACGTCGAAACCTTTTGTTTCCAGACTGCTGAGGCAGCGATACATGCAAGTGCTCCATGCCTGATACTTAGTGTAGACCATGAAATGTCCAATTGCTGCTGCGGTACATCCTCTATAGGCTTGTTCAATATATTTGAAAAGCCTCATGTCGAAGTCGAAATTGGACCACAGCACCGAGTGGCCGTTTTTATACCTTCGAATGTGTGCTGGATCGGCCATGATAGGCTGTCGTAGCGACGAGCTGGCCTGTTTAATTTTTGGGCCATGACATTTGGCGAGTTGCGGAAGTGCCTTCTCTCAAGAAGAAAAGACACTTGTATCTGGTATGCAGCTAGGGCTCGAGATATCAAGCACTGTTGCATCGCTACGAAATTTGATCATTGCTAGGAATGAAACTTTGGCCGACGAGATGCATAAGAGAAAGTGGATGCCAAATGCAGAGCTGCCTTCACAAGTATAACATACACTCGTTAAGCTCCAATGCCGAGTAGTGTATGCACTGGACACAGCTCTTGATCGTCTGTTATGTGTATATACGCACCACTGCCTCATAGATACGTAAGGAGACTGGCATAGAGCCGTAAAGACTCACCCGGCAACGGACCAGACAAAGACCCAGGTGGAGATAAAGACCCCGGTGGGAATTCCTTGATTGCGGGGAAATTCACTGTCAAACTGTGCCGGAAAGCTGAGCACTCACTCAGCA
Source organism: Ceratocystis smalleyi (assembly GCA_003449175.1). NCBI lineage: Eukaryota > Fungi > Ascomycota > Sordariomycetes > Microascales > Ceratocystidaceae > Ceratocystis > Ceratocystis smalleyi. The sequence continues at coordinate 27,094 of NETT01000300.1, forward strand.
CTCAGTGGGGCAGATTACTCAGCCTTAACAGTGTCCCAAACTTTCATCAAAGCCCTGCAACGCTGGATCTCACCAGCTAACACGTCCAGGGCTGCATTCAGAGTTGCCCAGTATACTTAACCATCAAGGTCGATGGTCCTTGTGGATAATCGTACGACTTGTATAGAAAGTGTGTATTGAAAGCTTCACGCAGCTTCCTGCTCTAGATATCACACAGCATAAACTGCGGTAATTTTCTTTTTACAACTACCCTATACTTGATCAGTCATTGCAGATTGGTCGCTCAGGGGGGCTCTCAACCGGCCCAGGATAGCATTAGCATGTCCTAGAGCTATACGGATAAAAACGTTCTCATCTACCTTACATCTACTTGGATTTACATCGATTAGGTCACTGCCTCGTGGATTAGGTCTCCACAGGCTATTTTAACCCAAGATCACATGGCGCCATGCTTTGGCCCTCAGGTAGCCAGCCTCCATACTATCCCAGTTAAGGTTCTGCTGAGCACGTTGAGCATTTGTTAAATCTCGTGTACAGAAAGGCACGTGTGTGTGTACCATAGTATGTTAGTTTCCCGGGAGACTAGGCGAAACACCTGTGTTGCGGAAAGATTTCTTAGGAGCGGAGTTGTATCCAACCAAGCCCTACCTATCCTCCCTCCCTATGGCACATTATGCTGGCTAAGCCCATAGCTATTCTTCAGGTACCAAAAAGCTTCATACGTCTATCTCACTTTTGCCAACTTCCAAGCGCAGCAGCAACCTTTAACATACATATCAAGTAGATGTAGCTAAACCTGACCCACCAGTGTAGAGCCTTTGAAATGCAGGTTCGCTTAGTATTATAAAATTCATTTACGCCTGGGATTTGACGATACTTGGAATTTCGATAAAAAGCGTACCCTCTCCATTTGTGTCAAGTCTGGCGCGGCCTGTGTAACTTGGGCAGTTGCCTGTCCTTGCTCATGGAGTGGGCTGGCTTCAAGATTTGCCCCTTTGGCTGGCTATCACTCGTCGATTCACCTCCAAGTTTGCGCTGTGAAAAAGTGACTTCTTCAAAGCTGCAAGGCAGAGAACAAAATGCGGGTGTTGCGCATGGAATGGCAAGGGCTCGCAAGACCATTTGTAGGGTGCCCAAAACCCAAACTTGTGATTGACGAGCTTTTATCAGGGAACTTGCTGCTGGCACAAAAGCTTTTTTTCCATAAACTATAACGATTCCGATAACGCGCCAATAACTCACTGTTAAAATACTTTAAATTGGCTACTCTCATCTTCTGTAACGGCTTATGAGAGAAGACCCCTCACGAAAAGAAAACTCCAGACTCTATGCGAGTGTGAGGCCTCTTCGCTTGACTTCTGAGTCACTACCCTTGTGGCTGGATGCCTCTGTGCTGAAGTGACCAGTTTCAAAAGGCCACATGATGGAAAATTCACAATATCCCAGAATGTATGGAAGGCACAATCAAGATTTGGCAAGCCCTACAGAGCAGATCCAACGCCATCGTCCTGTTTCTATGGAAACCAAAAGCGCAAGCGATCCTGGATCTAAGGATGTCAAGATTTTATATACCATGTCATTGATAGTGACATAGTATGTAGAATAAATCTTATTAGTTGTAGCCCAAATAATTACTTTGGTCAACTGTTGGCAGAACTGCGCTTCTTTACCGTGTATGGCGAAGTGTCACACCGCCAACTACTAGTCACGTACGTGATAAGTGAGTCACAAAACAGTCGGTAACTTCTGTTGCTTGCGTTCATGTAATTCTTGTTCTTCGAAGTGACCCTAGATTGCGCTTCCATTGCGCTGTAGGAGTAAAGTCCCTTACGTGTTGATGACCCGCAGATACCAACGACTGGAGATCTGTTAAGACTTCCTCTTCCACCTGTGTGACTACTAAACAATACCTTGTAAGCAAGGATACCGTGGAATTGATGTCATTTAGGGCTCGTAGAATTAGCTACGTCTAGGGGGCTTACTAGGGTTTCCCCTGTGTTGGAGTGGGGTAAAGTTCAAGTAAATCATATACTTGTTACGCACGACAGCCAGCTGTGAAACAGCATATGATTTTCCAGTACCTGACGGTGCAACGATCGACGTACAAGGCGACACGTACTTGATGCCAGTATTTCTGAATTCTTAGTGATGTGCTGCCAGGTCATCACAAAGATGCGGACTGGGGTAGCCGTATGCAGGATAGGCTTTTTCAGGAACTTTAAATACTCGTTCAATCTCATTTTCCATTTTGAGAGCGTCGTTTGATCCTAGTGATTCCAGTAGACGATAAATACATTCAAATCATTTCCATTTTGAGAACTGCATTGGGCTGCAGCTCCTTGGCTTATTTTTTGACTTCCCGAATCACCTGCCTGATCTCAGAAATTATGGTGTTGTTGATAGTATCATCTGAAAAAGCAGCACCATCAATCCACACATCATAGCCGCTTTTCAAGGAAAGGTGCACTTTGAAATTGTCGACATTGACAATCTCATTGAGCTTTTTAGGTTCATGGAGCTGCTGTTTGAATTTTGGGAACTTTCCAGCAATTGATTTAATTCGGTGAAGAGCCATATCCCGAATACTCATTTTAACTGTACCTTGGGAGAGTCCAGTAAAATAGAATGGAGCTTGGACCTCCTCAGGCCGGTTTGCATATCGACGATAGTCTTCAAATGAGCCGAGGTTTGCCACCTCCACAAATAAAAGGTCCCTAGCTACCTGAGTCGCCATGATATCAAGTTGTACTAGAATGACAAAGGCAATCTAAAGCATGTATAGCATAAAGGCTTTAAGGATGAGGTTCGGGTGAACTGATAAGACAGGACTCTTATCGGAAAAAAGGGCTAATTCATATGACAAGAGGAGTAGCCACATTTTCATCATGTGAGAAATATTTCAATGGTTGTAGCATATGTGTATTAAATTCGAATTAATCAGGAGTTAGGTTCCCTCTCCGCTCACAACTTCATGCGCCACGTATCTATATCGAGTGGTTACCCGATGTTGTTCCGTGGTGCCGTCGTATTGCTGCGAAATAACAGTAGGTAGACGTAAAATAATACAATAAGTTGTTCCGTGATGAGTCAGAATCTCCACAACATTGATCTAAGGACCAATTTTAACAACTAGTGATGTGTGTGTCTCGTCATGTGGCAGGGCCACAGTGTGGTCCAGGCTCCATATCACTCCAAGTAGGCGGAAGCTTTGTACATAATGTTGTACCGATTGGATTGGGGTTATATTGTCTACAATTTCGTTCCCCTCTTCTACGCCCTCTTTACTATCATTAGAAACTGGCTATCTAGAAACGAAAAACTTTGTCGTGTTGCGGCCCACTGAGCAATGCTTGCC
>NETT01000301.1:0-30297 GCA_003449175.1 Ceratocystis smalleyi
CCCCCCGCCCGTTCCTCAGCTATTGCCAAGTACAAGCCCCAGGATGCTACCACCAACCCCTCTCTGATTCTCGCTGCTTCCAAGAAGCCCGAGTACAGTGCTCTAATTGATGCTGCTGTCGCTGCTGCCAAGGCTGCCGGCGGCGACGAGGAGACCCAGATCGAGGCTGCTCTGGACAACATTCTGGTCGAGTTCGGCTCCAAGATTCTGGAGGTTGTCCCCGGCAAGGTGTCCACTGAGGTTGATGCCCATCTGTCCTTCGACGTCAAGGCCTCGGTTGCCAAGGCTTTGACTATCATTTCTGTGAGTTCTGGCTCCGCGTCGACTGCTAAAATGCCTAAATCGTGCTTTTTTCTCATTAACGCTTTCCATCTTCCTCTCCTCCCAGTTGTATGAGAAGCGCGGCATCTCCAAGGACCGCATCCTCATCAAGCTGGCCTCTACCTGGGAGGGCATCAAGGCTGCTGAGATCCTCCAGCGCGACCACGGCGTCAACTGCAACCTGACCCTCATGTTCTCGCTGGTTCAGGCCATTGGCGCTGCTGAGGCTGGTGCTTTCCTGATCTCGCCCTTCGTTGGCCGTATCCTCGACTGGTACAAGGCCGCAACCAAGAAGGAGTACTCCAAGGAGGAGGACCCCGGTGTCGCCTCGGTGAAGACCATCTTTGACTACTACAAGAAGTTTGGCTACAAGACTATTGTCATGGGTGCCTCGTTCCGCAACACCGGCGAGATCACCGAGCTGGCTGGCTGCGACTACCTGACCATTGCCCCCTCGCTGCTTGAGGAGCTGCTCAACTCGACCACTGCCGTGCCCCAGAAGCTCAACGCTTCGTCGGCTGCTGCCCTCAACATTGAGAAGAAGTCGTACATTAACAATGAGGCTGCCTTCCGCTTCGACTTCAACGAGGAGCAGATGGCCGTCGAGAAGCTGCGTGAGGGCATCAGCAAGTTTGCCGCCGACGGCCTTGTGCTCAAGAGCCTGATCAAAGCCAAGCTGTCTGCCTAAGCCTGGGGCGGGTGAGGGCCAGCCGGCTTTAGCGGAGTCGGCAGCTTGGGCTAGCCCCATAGGGGCGTGTTTGGCTCTTTTTGTTCGTCTTTTTCTTCACTTTGTTTTGTACGCTACGATGAGACGTGCGGTTGCTATGAAAATATACAATTTTTAATGATGACCAAAAAGTCTAAAGTGTTGGTTGGTCGGTCGTGTACATGGAAAAATAAAGAAAAGGGGGAACAAGAAGGGAGCCGGTAAGTAACGAGAATCTATGCGTAGGGTGGGTGGGTAGGTAGGTAGGGAGGGAGGGAGCTCCTGGTATGCATGCACATAGCACTGCAGTGAAAAAAAACAATACCCGCCCTAGTGCTCTTATATATGTTTGGGAGATGTCGTTTTCGTCTTCTTCTCTGCTCACCACCACCCGCAGCTGACCGTCTTCACCTCACGCTTCATGCCGTGTGGTGTCATTGAAACTGCCAGCAAGGCCAGCCTTCCGCCGTCGACACAGCCCATGTCCAAGCTGACGGTCCAGTGGCCATCTTCGAGGCCATTGCCAGTGCCATGGCCGTAGACAACCATGTAGTGCTCGTCGGTGCCAGCCGCGCCCGAGCTACCGCTTACGCTGCCAGACGCAGCAGCGGCCATGGCCTTGTCAGCGCGGGCGTTCCACACGGTCGCCCACGGGTCGGTAGTGTCTGAGTCGGGGTGGTCGTCAAAATCGGTGGGTATGACGATGTCACGGTCCGTGGGCCGAGAGATCTTGGCGAACTCAGCGCGCACCATCTTCTCTAGCGTGCGGCGGCCAAAGACATGAGGCAGGTCCTGTGCAGCAAGATCGGCGATGCGCTTGTTGACAATGCGCACAGCATCATCCAGCCGTGCAATCTCGCGCGGGTACTGAATGCCACGCAACGTCATGACCACATTCGCATCCTGCTCGGCTAGCGGAACACCCGGAACCAGTCCGCCGTGCACTAGCGCTAGGGACGGTGCGTCGCCGGGCATGGGCACACGGAGAATAGCAGGGGCGGCGGCGAGGTGGGCTAGCTGGTCCGCAGAAAGCGAGGCTGCAAGAGCGCGATAGGCATGGTCGCCATGCAGGAAATGGTCCTGCCTGTGGATGTTGCGGTCGTTGGCAGCATCGGGCCCAACCTTGCTACCGGGAGCGTGCAGGGCACTGGTGTTGGAGACTACATAGCCCAGCTCGTTGGCCACGGCATCATAGTACGATGCACTAGAGAGGATAACACGGTCCTCGACATCGGCACGCAGAAGAGTGGCCTTGTGGGCCATGGCAAAGTCGAGAACCTCACGACTAGCAGCGCCACCGCCAATGGCATTGCCGAGGAAGACAAGATGGTCGGTGTCCGGCCGGTACTTTGCCTTGGCAAGCAGCTGATGAAGAGGCTTCTTCATGCCATGCACGTCGCCGATGATAAGCAAGCGGCGCTTGTTGTCCACGGTGGGAATCAGAGCGTGGTCAATATCGCGCAGCAAGACCGCCCTGCCAGCGCCAAAAAAGGACGGACGGACGGCCGAGTTATACAGCATGGGGGTACTGCCGGTGGTGATAGCGCCAAGGTTAACCTCGGGGTCATCGTCGGGCCTGTGCTTGCCCTCGTTCGGGTCCCAGTCAGGGTGGAAAGCTTGCTGGTCGTCGGCGGGGGAGGCGAAGGAGGAGAGACTGCCAGCGACATCGGGAGAGAAGATGTCGGAAGTAACCTGGCTGTTGAAAAGACCCCTTGTCGTATACAGCATGGTACAGATAGTAAACACGGTGCAGATAGCGAGGGACCGCCGGAGCTTGCGGTTAACGGCAGGAAGACATGGAGGAAGAGACGGCATGGCGAGGGCACTTAAGCGAAGAATAAGGAATGAACTAAGCTATAAAGTAGAGGACAAAGCGATACTTGGAAGAGGCGGCCGATGACGTTATACAAACAGTGGAGAGCGGCCTAGAAACGGCGGAGGCTAGGCCGGGGAAGAAGAGAACAAGAGAAGGAGAAGCCCGCGTAAGATCCACGGCCACGATGGGGATAAGATAAGAAGCTAGATGTAATGACGAGAAGGAAAGAAAAAGTTCCCAGCGGACTGAGCAGGGCAACACGAGGAAATAGAAAAATACGGAACATAAAAGCGAGGGGATCAAAGAGAGGAGAAGGGTGCAGCAGGGCAAAAATAGACCGCTAAACTCGATAAACTCGATAAATTGGCCAGGGCCCTATTGCCCTGCCCGTACGACACGGCGCCAAAATACGGCTTACGGTTTCCAGTGTGGCAGTTGCACATGAGCTCTGGGCTCTTTCCACAGCCGTTCTCAGTGCCTTCCTTTTTCATGGCCTGGTTTGATTGGACAGAGAGGGAGCTTGGGGCTGGTGTTTTTGTTTTTGTTGCTGCCTGGCGTAGAAGCAGCGACCTACCGCGTAGGCCATGGGGGTTGAACGGCGTGTTCTCTGGGGGCTTCAGCATAGCTCGCGACAGCTTGCCCCTGCCTGCCGCCTGCTTTGTTTGCCGCTATTTCCGGTGGGGCGCGTGTAATTACGTACGCATAGCTCCCGTTGGGCGGCGAGCAAAGGCCCCGCTCCTGATCCCTGTCCGCTGGTGCCCAACCCTAGTCCGTAGGGTTGCTGGCGTTAGGGTATGCCCAACCCTCTTATCACTGGATCAGCCCGCCCGGGTGACTCACGTCCACGCCTTGGTGTAGATAGCGACGGATGGCTTGGCTTCTCTGCGGACATTGGCTTCTCCTTGCCCAGTTTTCCGTTGATGCTGCTCTGACCTTTTCAGTCGCCACTTGAATTCTCTTTGCCCTGTCCAGTAAGACCGACTTCTTCACGGACGAAGAAGCTTCATTTGAGTTGGGTGCAACTTGAAAGCAGCCGGCCCCGCTCTCCGCCTTGCACATTTTGCTGTCTAGGCCCTTGACCTCTAGACTGGCGACGATACAGAGACTGACAGCATCTTCCTCTCCAGGTTCTTTCTCAAGCACACGCAATGTCCGAGTCTCCCGCCCCCGTCCCCGCCCCTGCTATGGCCACTGAGGCTGCCTCAACGGCTTCTGCTGTTGCCGAAGCTACTGCCTCCGTGGCCAAGCTCGTGCTGGACGAGGAGACCGGAGAGATGGTCTCCAAAAACGAGCTTAAAAAGCGCATGCAGAAGCGCTCCAAAAAGGCGGCTGCTGCCCAGCACAAGGCCAAGGCCGCCGCCGACAAAAAGCCCGACGCAGCCAAGGCGAGCAACAAGCCCGCCACGAAGGACGCGACGACCGAGGCCGAGTCCCCGCTGGACCCAGACGCCATGTTCAAGCAGGGCTTCCTGGCTGACGTCTTCAACATCCGCCCTATGAAACCCGTTGTCACGCGCTTCCCCCCCGAGCCCAACGGCTATCTACACCTGGGCCATGCCAAGGCCATTGCGATCAACTTTGGCTTTGCACGCTACCACGGCGGCAAGACTGTGAGTGGCCTGGAATCAGAGATGCGAAAACATAGAGCTGCAATTGACTATGGAAGTGCTGCTAACGCTTGCTGGTGACACGACAGATTCTCCGGTATGCCTTCAGCCAGGTCCCCGTTTCTTTCTCGGCCTCTCCCTAGCTAACCAACACACACCCCCCCCCCCCCCTTCTTGGTCCCCTTCTCAGGCCATTGTATACCGTGCTTTGTCTGCATGTTGTTTTCTTATGCATGTCTGTCCAAATTGTCTGGGAAACACAGGGTTTTGTCGGTGAAGGGAGGATAACAATAGTGAGAGATGCCAGACAAGGTGACCTGCCATGGCCTGGGAGAGCAAGAGAGAGCCAAGGCCAAATGCCAGCAACCAGTGTGTTGAATTTTTATGGCTTAGGCATGGGCTGTTCGCTGCCATCCCCATCCCACTTTTCCTTCGTAGTAGAGACAGATCTCAGGCCTTCCGTGTTGGCTGTATTCTGTAATGCTATAGGCTAGTAAATACATCCCAGCCTAGGCCAAACCGCGTTGACGCCAGGGTAGTACGGAGCTTACCAGCTTTGGACTAGCACGAAGCTTTATTTCGAAGTGAAGCTCTGATCCAGTCCTTAGTGTCCTCTTGAGATGGGTTGCACAAAATCCCCGAGAGGACAAGAGTCTGATGGGCCAGCAGGAGGCCAAGAAAGGGAGGGCTTATTTACCCTGTCTTAGCCTAGATGCAAAGCCCAACCACTAGGCCGCCAACCACGGCGGCAGGGCTTGCAACGAGCATCCCACCCATGCTTGTTTCTACCTGTCTGGTATTTGTCCGTATTATCCCTTGACTAGACGAGCCGCCGCGGCCAATCCGGGGAGAGGTGTAGATATGGGATGAGTGAGCACGAGATATTGCTTGGCCCTGGTCATTCCCCAACCGCAAAGGGCGGCATCGAAGGGAGCGCAAACAGAAAGGCTCCCTTGGAGAGGAGACTGAGGAGGCATCATCAGCCACATTCTGCCTCGAGCCGACTCACGTCTGCTACCACAACCGCTATAGTTGCTACAGGTCTCTCGCCTGCGTGCCAAGTGCCAGGCAGCCGATCTTGTCTTGCTCATGCAACTGGCCGGCACAGCCGATGCATGCGCTCACCTTGAACCGCAGCCTCAAACTCGGGGACCCCGTGCGGAGACAAAAAGCAAGACCGACGTGCAGCACACAAGCAAAGTAGAAGAGAAACAACGCGCCATGCATGCCCCAGTGCTGGATGCGGACTTGCCTCCTCGACGGCTTGCGTCACGACACAAGTTAGGCGTGTTCATTCATCTCGTGTCTCCCTCCCAGACAAGGACGGCAGGCTTCTTGTCCAGCTGCCGGCCGTTTTGGTGTTCTGGCTACACGGGCCTTGAAATACATATTTCGAACATGGCCCGGCCCGTCTCTGAGCCATGGAAGCCATGGCCAGCGTAACAGGTATCAACTGTCTCATGATACACATACATGGCTTGTGTCGTAGCACAGGTATTGAGAAGCAGGTGTCAAGTCCATCCACACTAACAACAAAACACGACAAGCACAGCAAGAATACACATAAAGCTACTCAGCCAGCTTGTCAGCTTCGCCATCACCAACTACCACACAGCAACCATGCGCCCTCATCCTACACGTGAGCCTGCTAAGCATGCACCCACAGCCAATACAAACCAAGTTTGCTTCCTTGCACAAACAAGCGAAACTACACACATGCCTACTATTCACCGCTATTTTGGTTTCACTGGCCACGACGACAGGACGTCCCCAGCTGCAATCAAACTTATAGGAAGATATTATTTTAAACGGTGCTACCTAAGTTACACGATCAATTTTAGACAAACGTAACATGTAAAAGAAACCAAGCGCCTCCTGTGTTCTCAACACAGGCCCAAGGATAATAGAAAGCAGAAATGACAAGAGCAACAAACATAGGAAAACAGAAAAGAAAATAGCGAAGGATCCGGCGAGGTCCTTCTCTTCGAGCCAACTAGAAGCTCGCAGATACGTTCTCAAAGCCGTCGAAACCAAAGTAGCAGGTGGTCCTCTCTCTAAATACGAAACGCCAGCGTAATAAACTAATAAGAAAATACTCCAATGGGAAACGAAGGAAAACAGGGAATCATTATGCAAGCGTAAATCAAGACGACGGGAAATGTGAGGCCTGAAACGAGCCGGGCTGGTCGCGTCACTTGATAAGCAGGACGTACCGAAGAAGCAAGCACCGCATACTCGTGGCACTAGTCTCCGCCACCTCCAGGCCCGAGGCTAAGCAACAGCCTGTGCTACAGTCTGCAAAGACATTCCATGCCATACGGCAAAGTTTGGCCATGGAGCAGATATCCGCCATCGTCGAGACACCACTACAAGGTGTGATCTAGCGACGTCTGTAACCACCGCCACCACGGCCACGGCCACGGTAGCCACCACCAAAGCGGCCACCGCCACCGCCACCGTAGCGAGCCATCTCGGCAAGTCGGGGATCAATCTGCTGGTTGGCCTCCTTGAGCACATTGACAAGGTCACGGGCCTGCTTGGAGTCTATTCGTGATGTCAGTATACGACTACGTCCGAACAAGGGCTTTGTCGACACAGGCAATTAATCCCATGATAAACAGATGCGATTCAACTTACTGTCATTGGTGAAGAACGTAATGGCAGTGCCCATAGCACCGGCACGTCCAGTACGCCCAATACGATGAATGTAGTCCTCAAGGTTGTTTGAGTAGTCGTAGTTCAGCACGTGGGTGATGTTACGGACATCTTTCCTATAGGTTAGCAACAGGCACATCAACAAGGTGCAGACAGGATGATAATGGAAAGGAACTGAAAACAGAGATATAGACGACCATAACCATCTCTTCTCCAAAAAAAGAAAAGTGAGCCATATTGAGCAATTGGAAGCTTCTCGCTCCAAGTCAAATGTAGTTTCCAGCTCATGCTCCCGACGCCACGATTGCATTGGTGACTAATATTACACATGCTTGGCCAGCACATAATATAATAGCCACCCGTTTGAAGTAAAAAGGATTGCGTCAATACACAATCATCTTCAACAAGCAACAAAAGTGTATCAAGTCCATTGGTGTCCACAACGCGGGATACCCATGACATGACATGACAACGGGGTGCACTCAACAAACGCCAGCTTTAAACAACTCGCTCAACTAGTCAACAGCGCTAGATAGCAAGAGAAAAAAAACAAGACAACATGAATATCATGGGCGTTTTTCTGGAAGCTTCTCTTCAAAATGCATCATGATTTTATCACCATCGAACACAGAGTGAAAAGAAGAAGTTTGCCTGGTGTTGAAATTCCAGGAAGAAGCTCGTTGGGGAGGGGAAGATTATGGGGGGGACATTCAATTTGCGTCTCATCCTAGTGTCAAACAAATCCCGGCTGTGATGTATCGTCCTGAGAAGAAATCAGCCGGCAATGAAAGAACCAGGAACACTTGCTTGTTTGATGGACGTGGACAAACCCTTGGGGAATCATGTAGATTCAGCGCTGATTGTTACTGAAATGATTTCGATAGCTCGTTGTCGTTTCATGACCTTGTGGCGAAGGACAGATACGTAAACCATTTCACAACAAACTCATGTTCTACGATACGCCTGTTGAATGCATACTCGAGGTGGGCGGTGAATGCCTGTTTCGAGTAACGCCCCCAAAAGCATAGGCAATTGTGTCGGCAATCGCATGGCATAACGTAAAAGAACGAACACGCTCAACTTGACGCGGAGATACGTGCAGGGCGTAGAACAATCGGGCCCTGCTGCGATCGTAAGCACGTAAGAGGGTCCCATGGGGTGCGCTTATACCAAACCAAAAAAATAAAGGTCAAGACGCAGCCAAACATTACATACATAAACAAGTGTTGCGCAAGGCGAAAGTCCCTAGAATTGAAAGCGAAGTCATACCAGGAAGACCCACGGTAGCGCTATACCAACGTTTAAGGGGAGGAATTAAGGGGCCAAGGGTGAAAATGGGAATGAACTTACCGATACCACGGGACGCGACATCAGTTGCGACCATAATAGGACTCTTTCCAGTCTTGAACTGGTCAAGAACCCAATCGCGCTCGTTTTGCTGCTTGTCACCGTGAATGGACAGTGCGGGCCATCCATCATGACGAAGGAAACTGGTAATATCGTCGGCAACACGCTTGGTGCCAACAAAGATGAGGCACTTGTTAGATTTATCATCCATGATCTTCTCAAGATGCTTGATCATGCGATCACGCTTCTCGCTCTCTGTGACAACCTCGACAATTTGGGTGATACGGTGGTTGGCAGCCAGCTCGAGGGAGCCGATGTTGACCTGGATGAAGTCGGTCAGGAAATCAGTAGCCAGAGCGCGAACCTCCTTGGGCCAAGTGGCAGACCACATAAGAGTCTGACGGTCGGGGCGAATCTGGCCGATAATCTTGCGGATCTGGGGCTCGAAACCCATGTCAAGCATGCGATCGGCCTCGTCAAGAACAAGATAGGTAACACGGCGCAGGTTGGTCTTGCCAGCCTCGAGCATGTCAATCAGACGACCAGGGGTAGCAATGCAAACTTCGACACCACGGTTGAGATCACGGATCTGAGGACCCTTGGGGACACCACCGTAGACGCAGGTATTGCGGATGTGAGAGCTGCGGCCGAACTTGCTAATTTCCTGCTGGATCTGAACAGCAAGCTCACGGGTAGGAGCCAGAACCAGAACGATGGGGCCATCACCCTGGGCCAGAAGAGGCTGGGCGTTGATGTGAACGATGGCAGGCAGGCAGTAAGACAGAGTCTTACCGGAGCCAGTCTCGGCAATACCAACGACGTCGCGACCAGACAAGGCCATAGGCCAGCCCTGAGACTGAATGGCAGTGGGGGCAGGGAAGCCTTGTGCCTTGACCTCGTCGATAACATAGCGAGGAAAGCCAGCCTCATCAAAACTCTCGATGGGCTTAGGGACGTCGGTACCGATGACGGCCATGTTGTGCTTTTCGCGGAAGGCCTTGATTTCCTCTTCAGAACGGTTTGTGACATCGGCATGCTCCTTGTAGAAATGCTTTTCAAACTTGGGCATAGTGGAAAGGTCTAGTTGTGGGCGAAGAGAACGTTAGTTTCCGGTCAAAGCGGGCATCGAGTATTCACATGAACTATTAAAACTCACCCCATTCTTGCTGTTTGAGTCCAGCGCCCATGCCGCCCATACGGTCGCCGCCGCCGAAGCCGCCGCCACCGCCGCCGCCGAATCCGCGACCACCGCGACTATAACAAGTGTTAGAAAGTCAGATCCAACCGGATGTGAAGTTGGTAATTTTTGTTGCAGTCAACTTACCCTCCGTAGCCGCCGCCGCCGCCACCGTAGCCACCACCATAGCCGCCACGGCGATCATCCTGACGTTCAAACCCGCGATCACGACCACCGCCGCGATCGTTATAGCGATCACCACCGCCACCGTAGCCACCACGAGGACCACTGTTATAACCACCGTCGTTGTAAGACATTGTGAATGATAGGAGGTAGAGTTTGTTTTTTTCAAAAAGAATGGACTGTCGAAGATGACAGAAAATGTGAGAACGTGACGGGGAGTTCGCCAGAAATTTCAAAGGAAATAAGAAATGCGCGACGAGAAAGAAGATCGAGATATATTGACTTCTTCTGGTTAGCCGTATGAGATGGTAAAACCAGCACGCGATGGGATGAAGAAAAGAAGATAGGGAAGATGGGAGAGGACGGTTGGTGTAGGAGGAAGGAAAGAAAGAGAGATGGCAGGAAAGACTCTTTCTTTGTATGTCTTCGGAAAAGTCAACAGAAAAGTTTCAGGTGCTAATCTGGCAGCTGCCCAAAAACTTTTTTTTCAACTGGCATTTTCGCGTCTAGCCAATGAGAGCGGCGTTTGTTTACTTATCGGCGTTATCAGGTCCTAGCCTTGAGCCCCCCCTAGTGCTTTTACTTTGGTTGGCCCGTTTAAAGTGGATACAGCCCAAGTTTTTTCATCGCGTCGCTTTAGGATAATCTATTTCTATACTATAGTACGACAAGATCACGAAAGCAACGAAAACAAAAAAGGAACACCCTATTAAACTTGGGCAAAGAAACTGCTGTTGTCTGATTGAAAATTCTTTGAGCTTGAAAACCAAGGAGTCCACAAAGAAAAGTAAAAGAAAGGAAAGAAAGAGAAAAAAAGAGAAAAAAGAAAATAAACAAAGGATAAAGGACACGTATTCAAGGCTACTGTTTACCCACGGACAAATGTATTATTAGTAGGCTCCCTCTCCTTCCCCCGTATCACATCTCTTACTTGTTTTTGTTTCTACATCTCAATGAGAGCGGCTGGGCCGAAGGGAGGCAAAAAAGAAAATGCTTCAAAGACTAGTTCATGTTAGGGCTAACGCCTTGTCGTGGCTTCGCCTTGTCGGGGCCGTCCTTTTGAAACATTCCCCTCCTTTTCATTGGTTCTTATCCCATCCCTATGAACTTTGTCCCATAGGATAGTAATAAGAAAAAACAACAAACATAACCCTATTGCTCGTGTAAAACCCTTCCGGAGTTTTGGATGAAAAGAAGAAGAGCACACCAAACAAGCCCCTTTTACATCTAGCTAAATTCGATGCACAGCCTGGTACACAAAATCCCATTCATTGCAGTTGAAAACAACCGCGATCTTGTTTATTGAGACATGAAATTCATTTTACAGTGTGGTAGCCAAGAAAAAAAAAACAAAAATGTAATATTCAACACAGCGCAGAAAAAATAGGTTAATCCATACACCTTAGAAAGCCCATGCTTTCCATCATTCCTCGTTTCTGCAACCACTTGGTCGCTTCTTCGGCCTGCCCATATCCGCTCCAGGTCCTGCGTGAGATATCAAGTGGTTGGTAAATCGTAAATAATGGTTAGATAAAAATGGCGGATTAAAACCTTGCCATATATGTCCATAAAGAAAACATGCAGTAGATAGCACACGTGGGAAGTCACAGAGTCTAGAATGGTCGAGCCTTCGCAGGGTCGATCTTCACGACTTTGGGTAACATTTCCATAACAAAATTAGCCAGAGAACTCCACCAATTGGCCTCGTTGGAATGCTGCCAGCCCAACTGAACCAAGCCTCGCCAGTCATTTCCGCATAACTGTACAACGACCCGGTAGTTATTACCCCCATAGGCGAGCAGATGAGCTTAGTATGGGGCCTGAGGGGGGCCTTGATGCATCGAAGGGCCGATGTGACTGTGAGAGGGATGGTGTGAGCTGATGTGAGAGGGGGCGTAATCATCACCAGGCATGTTCTGGCGGATGGGAGGAGGGGGACCTCCACTGATGACCGACGAGCCGCCACGGCCGCCGTCACCGAAGTGCTTCTTGCGCAGAGCAGCAAGACGCTTTTTCTTGGTGGTAGTGTTAATGTATGTGCCAATAACAAAGGCAATGAGGTTAAAGAAAGGAACCCAGAGGTTCTCGGGAAGGAATTGCTGGGCAAATGCCAGGCAGATAGGGGAGGTAAGCCAGCTGATTTTCATGACTTTCCAGAAGCCAACCTTGACGGTAGCACGAACGTGGTGGAGGGTTCTAGCGCCAGCAATCAGGGCCATGGCAACCAGGTATACGCTGTTCTGAATAGGAGCAATCTATAGACATGGAAGGGTTAGATATGCATCGTTGTATCTCAGGGAAAATGTTCGAGCTAGACGTACCACTGTGTTGCTGATAAGAATCTGCCAAACCTTGGATCGCAGACTAACGCTACCACGAAACAGGCGCTGGAGTAGCCACATCATGAAGTGACCCACGGGTGCACTAATTAAAGCGCCATAAACAGCCATCTTTGGGATGCGAGAGGTGAAGTAGTGGCCGTGCTTGTTCCGGTCCTTTGCCAACCACGAAGCCAAGATTTCCTGCAAACCAGCCAAGGTTCCAGCAGTGAACATTTTAGTACGCAACGGGTTACTTTCTAGCTGCTTGAAGTAGGTCTAAAGCAGCAACGATAGTTAGTATGGGGCTTCATCGGGCCATAAGAAAACGGGGAAAAGCGACATACGGCAAGATATCCTTTAGTACCGGCGTTGGCAGCACCACCGGTCAAAGCGGTACCAACAGCATCGGCAATTTTGTGTTTGCCACGGGTACCAGGAAGAGGTCCATTGGCGGGATTGACGGCCTCAACGACCTTGTCGGCGATCTTGACGACGGCCTCCTCGGCTTCCTTTCTCACAGACATATGACGAATGTGGCCGGAGCCAAAAGTTAACTGCTATGTATTGAGAATATTCGGGTGTTGGGTGCCGCGAAGTCGAAGATGAAACCAGGGAAGTCTCTGTTAATTACGAGATAATATATACTCTTGTTGATGTTAGCAAGGAAATTGGTGCGATCGCAAGCTTGGTAGGAAGTCTACGGTGCCAGGATAACAGTGGTGAAATCAGCAGTAGAAGCAGCAGCACAGCAAGATAGAATGCAGAGAAAAGGGAACAAAATTGATCCCAAGTTGGTGACGAAGCATGAAAATGAAGTTTCTTGTCGCGTTTGCGATTTGAAGGAGAGCAGGCGAGACAACAAAGCGCAGTATTTGTGGGGGATCACAGGCTAGCAAGAGACGAGAATGGATGAAGCGAATAAAGCCCCACGTTTGACAGAGTATCGCGAAATAGAGGACAAGCAATGCGATCGAGTTCGAGAAAGGGCGATTCCAAGGTTCGTTCGATTGCGACAGGAAAAAAAAAAAACGAAAAAGAATTGACACGGTTTTGGCGTCGTCGACAGGTGGGATGGGTGGTATGCGTCTCGGTAAAAAAAACGAAATGAGGATGAGAAGGTAGACTAGACTAGCCCCAGGTACAATGACTGGGGGTGGTCTTTTTTTCTTTGCTTTTTTCCCGCTGTTATTTTCTAGCAACCCTGTCTGAGTTATGCCTGTGTTGGTCTTGTTTTTCGGTGGCAAGAGGGGGTCGGAGAGGTGGCTGGGGAGCAAGAAAACTACCAGGCCCAGCCAAATTCACTTTTCCAAGACAAGGAAATGAAGGAGAAGCGACCATGTAGCGCGACCGCACTGGTCAAGTCACGCATTGACCAGCTTGGTAGCTGAAAAAGATCAAGCTGAGGGGCGCGTCCAGAAGTGGGAGTTGCGTGTCGTGATACTATGTGTACAACATATAGTGGAATCAAAGATGAGGGCTAGTGCGCTTTGCTGCGCTTAGCGCTATCTGTGAGGGCATGTGTATCCTAGCGAACAGTGTACTCTGCATTCTGCTAACTGACTGTCTGCTGCTTGTGTTGTGTAGTTGACGCGGGGAAGAGCAGATGAAGTCCATTTCAATACACCCAAGTCATGTTTCAAGGTGGATGGATTCATGGCATCTGGGATGCGAAAAATGTGGATGGAGAAAAAAGGGGCATTCTATGTGAGTAATACATACATTAGGCTTCCTTTGACGAGGTCAAAATGCGATAGCAGCGGTTGGCCTGCGTGGTAAACAGATGGCTGCGAAACGAGGCAGGGCGTCAAGTCAACGGAGAAAAAGAAAGAAATCGTTAGCAGGGAAAAAAAAACAACAACAATTTGTACGTCTTTGCTGGAGAGTATGTTGCCTGATATTGTGCAAATGCAAAGTAGACGTCAACAGCGGCAGCGTGAGGCACAAAAATCCGGAAAAGAGAGAGAAGAGAAGGAGAAAAAGAAGAGGAAAAAAGATGGCAGGCTGTGTTGGGAAGATAAACAAAGCAAACAGGGAAAGAAGGAAAATTGAGTGGCCAGGGAAGGACAGAAACAGGAAAGCGACAGAACACAAACATAAACATGAAAGGAAGGACGCTCGACTGGCCAGAACCTTGCTGGCCTGTCAGGTGTTACGGCTGCTATAAGTAGCAGCTGCCTCGTTTTCTAGCCTGGCGTGCAGCGCGTTCTTGCCTTGAAATGCAATGCAATGCACTGCAATTCAACGAACCAGGACTGGGATATATAGAATGTGTGGCTAATGGAACCAGGGGCTCTCGGTTCTAGAAGGGCCTTGGTGACTACGGCCAATCATGGTATTTTTTGTGATTATCTGCATCTATTTGCTAGAAAGCCTTCTCTCTTTCTATGCAGGAAGGACTCTCTGAAAAAGGATATCGCCTCCTCGTCTCATGATGTCGAATACTTTAGAGGGCATTTATCAAGGTGGTTATTTCCCTACAAGATTAGGGGCTGCATGATTTCAATTGGCTCGGCAACTCTAGCGTCTTTTTTTCATTTCGTATTAGCGCCACAGGTTGTATCTTTACACCCCTGTAGTTATGCGTAGCAACGAACTGTGGCGTCTCATGCCAACAGCAAGTAAACAAGGCCCTTACAACAAAACAAAGTTCCTATAAGGGCTTTAGTAATGTTGATGTTGTGTGTGGTTTTCTTCTTTTGTCCACCTTGGTGAATGAGTTTCGTTATTGGCGCTCTCTACGATGCTGCTGGAACTTTGCTGCAACGTATAGACAGGCCTTACCCCTTCCCTTCTTGTGCTGGCTACCTTGGAAATCTTCATGCCTAATTGGTAAAAGGAAAACTAAACACGTTCCGTAAACTTTGGCTTGAATATGATGGAGATGGAGCCAACAAGTGTCCAGAGATTAACCGTGCCCCGGCTTTGAAACCGTCGCCTGTCTGTACTTTATCGAGAACTTGGCTGTTATCGATCTTTCATGTTGTGGCCAAGTGTCAGGGACAACGATACCATGGACTCATGGATGGCACGTAGAGCCTGAAGCATGCCCCACATGATTCGCAGATCACTGTCTGTCGGTCGCATGAGTCAGGCGAACAGTCAATTCGGGCCATGTGGTCGATCAATATAATGATGGTCCTCTCTAAACAAGAGTTGAGCGAAGCATGCAGGTGATGAGCACATGGAACAATACAACTAGGTTTTGCACCTGGTTGTCATCCTCATCTCAGCTACTTGAAGCACGTTACTTGACT
Organism: Ceratocystis smalleyi; assembly: GCA_003449175.1. NCBI lineage: Eukaryota > Fungi > Ascomycota > Sordariomycetes > Microascales > Ceratocystidaceae > Ceratocystis > Ceratocystis smalleyi. The sequence continues at coordinate 15,388 of NETT01000301.1, forward strand.
TTTTAAGCATGAGCACCCTGATTAACCTCCGGAGTTTAGAACATCACATGCCGTTGTTTTTCTCGTATTTGCATCTACTTTCAAGGTAAAATCTTGAGAAGGGATACTGGAGTCAGCATTGCCTACTGCAGCGTCAGCTCCCCCGTGTCTACGCCGCAGGCTATCAAAAACACGATGCCTGATATTGATATTGTATTGACTAACGTTTACCTACAGTTATTTCGCAGTAATACGACGGAGTAATGGTGACAAGACTGGGACACTAGGCATGACATTGTAACTTTCATCTGATGTACGCCTTGTTTTTGTTCCAAGAAAAACTTTATGTTTTATTTGACAAAGAAGGCATGCAATGTAGACTAGTATCTTCCAAAGACAAACTGAGAGACATTGTTAGTTTTCAAGTTTGGCCTCCCCAAAGGCCACAGTACCTGGTTGCGCTACTTCAAGGACCTATAGAACTAATGTATATTGCAAACCGTAGAACGAGTGGAACGCATTTTGGCTCGAAATGAGGTACGTGATATAAACAATCTTCTTAGACTCGTTTTAGATAATATCATTTTATCAAGCACACTGCATCTCCCTGACCAACGACATGGCCATTTTGGTTAGCGGCATTATATATATATATATATATATATATATAATATAGGTGGGACCAATATTCTACCATGCACCTTGACATATCTTGTACGACCATGGTTCATAGGCCAATACATACACATTGGATTTGGATTTACAAGATAAAAATAGGCATCGCAGCTTAGACAAAATATGAATGATATATTCGTCGCTAGAATAAAGTAGAAAAAGAATATCAAAAAGTTCGTATCCAGTAAGAAGGTCAGCCGCTAGGGCTGGAGAAAAGTAATGTCGAAAAGAAAGGCAAGTAGTTGGTTAATATATGCACAGCCGGCATGGAAGTTCAGGAAACCTCATTAATTGCTTATGTGTAAAACACTTAGCAGGTCTCGGTCTTGGGGATCTTGCAGGAGCCCTTGCTCTTGTCACAGCCCTTGTAGCCCTGGCACACGGTTTTGGCGTCCGTGCAGTTGTCTTCATAGGTAGCTTTGTCACCAAGGTTGGGGTTGATGCCAATGAGCTCACCGCCATTGAGAGCAGTAACACCTTCCATGTGAACGGTACGAGCGCAGTTGTCGACACAGTTTCCGCAGGAACGGTAAACCTTGCCGTAGTCTTCAACATAGAAGTCGACGACGTTGACATGGCCGCAGCCGTTGTGCTGGATGACCTTGTCAGCAGCCTTGAAGGCACCGCCACCACTGATGGTGGCCAGACCATCACCCTTGATCGAGATAGCATCCTCGCACACATCCTCAAACCAGACGTTCTCGAGAGTGCAAGGGCCGACGCAGTAGACACCTTCGCGCTGCTTGGCACCAATGATGACGTTGCGGAGAGTGGCACCAGCCTCCAGAACGAAGACAGCATCTTTCTCGCCTGTTGGAAAGGAGAAAACATGTTAGCAAGTGTTATAACAGCGCAGTTTTATAGCCGGGGGAGTCATTTCATATACTTACCACCCTCGGCCTGGGCAGTGCAGGAAACACCACGGTCGATCTTGAAGTTCTTAGCATCATAGACAGCGCCCTTGGCGATGTACTGGGTGGCCTTCAAGGCCTTGTAGCCCTTGGCAGTAGGAATGCTCTTGGCAGGGCAGCTGGCACCCATAGCCATAGGGATGGCAGCAAGAGCAAGGAAGAAGTTGGAGAACTGCATTTTGACGAGGTTTTCTTGAAATTATCACGACTGAAAGCGTAGAATAAGAGAATGGATAGTAAAAGAATATTACGTTGTAGAAGGAAAGTTGTAAGAAAAAGATAGACAATGGAAAGAAAGTAAGCAGAAAAACCTCTAGGGCTGTAAAGAATGAAAGAACTTGGATGGCGAACTAATCAATAGTCGTGAGCATGCTGAGGAAAAGAAGAGAATTGTTGACATGATGGGCGGAGGGCAGCCGGGCTTTATAGCTGGATATCTGGGCTGTCCAAACATGAGGTTCCACCTTTGGCACCTCCTCCCTACCCGCCCACATGATTTCTCAAGTGTTACGTGAGCACAGAGGCAACAGGAACATGGTCATGTCTTAGCGAGACAATATGGAAGAAATTGACTCCTTGATGCCAAGCCCGTTGCTTCTCATAGTAGCCCTAGACGAAACCCATGGGTGGTTAGCTCCTGAACTCGGGGTAGAAGTTTGGATCTAGACGCCGGTCCATATATATGCGCCGTCAATATGTCAGCTCTAGACCGTTTCTTACATGCACTATTAGTCCAAACATTGTTGAATTGGCTAGCTAGCCTGCAATAGCTGTAACATGCTCGGTTTCTTGGCATGGAATCAGAGTCCTAGGACCCCTACAAGAAAAAGGCCAATCCGTATGCCAAGACTAGCCGTCGTAGTCCTTTGTGTGGAATATGCAGTCTCAGAGGAGATAATACTATGTCACGGGGGCATCTGGAGCATCTATTATTTGGACGCAACAGCACATGTGTTGAGAAGTGTTGGCAATATTAAGACGGGGGGAGCAACTTGGCTGAAGAGCAAGTTAGCGGCATGATACTGGGTCGTGATTGACGGGAATTATCATAAATTATGTCTATATTTTCCAAGGAAGAAATAATTAGGCAGCTAGCCACTTGGTAGGAGCAAGCAACTAGGAGTAGATAAGATGAAAATGCGGTGAAGAGGAGGGAGGTAAAAGGACGCAGTCTACTAGCACAATTAATAATAAGCTTGTGATTGCATGTCTACACAAATCAGGGGCTAGGGAATAAAGAAGAGAACAGGGAAAGTTCAAGCTGGCCCTGTACATCACGAGCACATATATAGCATGCATGTTTGGTCCTTTGTCTTCAAGTGTAGGGAACCACATGAACCTAAGACTAAAATCCGATCGACAAAACTTGCACATCTTCCATTAGAGGGGTTGTGATAAGATGGAAACGAACAGGCGATCTAGCAAGTTCACCCGTTCTTTGCTCTTCGCTCTTAGTATGGTTGAGTATTGCTAAAAATACACAGCTATAATGTTGCGTATTGAGAGCTCTGTGTGTTGGTACCCAGCGCAATGTTTGGTGTGTGCGAATTCCGAATTGTCCGTCCCTATTCATATTAGGGGGCTACAGGAGTGCTGCCGCGGGTTTTATTATTCCGCCAACAAATGCTGCGCAATTGGTGCTGCCACACAGCTGCCTATATCAGACCTCGGGACGACACCCGCCAGTACGTTCTTCTTCTTCTTCTTCTTTTTCTCCCCTGCCTCCCGGGGTGTTCAATAGCATCCCTAGTCCCTAGCATATGCGCTCTCCAATTGTCTCATAGTAAACGTTGCAGATTTTCCTTTCTCTGACAAGCAGGACGCAAGGAGACGTCTTAATTTCGACACAAGCCTTGGCATGGGGCCCGCTCTGTAGCTTGTTAGCTGCTAGTTTGATTGATGGCTTGGCTTTGGTAGAAACTCTTGGTGACATTCTTCCGTGCTTATTTGATACAAGTGCCAAGAATATTGAGATGGGACTCGTGTTCGTTCCCTTGCTAGCTTTATTAGAAGCGAGTAGGACGAGCAGAAGCAGAAGGATTAAGAGAAAAAGGTGACGAGTCTAGAATGGCAAAATGCGGAATTAATAGTCAGGTGTTAACCTTTCCTTCCCTTCATATGCTAAAGGGGAGAGGGTACTGGCTATACATTGCGGAGGTTATAACGACGAAGGAATGATGAGCGACAGAGCTTCTAGCCATTGATGATGGGCCAGCCGAGTCGCCGTTGCTGTAGATCGCAGCTTGTCTTCTATGCAATGCGGTGAAAGCTTTGGCGTAAAAACTGACAGTGACCTTACACCGCCCTATCGCAAGTCTGGTATGAACTCGAAACTCAAGCCCCTAAAGCCCAAGCTGGAACTAAAGCCGCCGGAACTAGAGCCAGAACCAGAGCCATCCGAGATAGACCCGGTTAAACTTTACCCAATTCCTGTTTCAGCTTTTAACCTTTGCGTATTATTGTTCGTCCTTTTATCCTGGTCTTGACGTTGGAAACAATTGGATGCTGCGATGGCTGAAACTTTGTGAGAGCACCCCCTATTTTACTTTACATTACTAATATACCTAGAATGTTTACACACTAGCTACCAGAGTGTACGTAAAATATATTCAAACCAAGACACTAACTACCAGTGGATGGTTACCCTCAAGGAAGTAGCCGTAGCCGTATACCTCCCAACTAACCAAACAAAAAAACAAAAAACAAAAAACAAAAAAAACAAGAGATGAAATCGCAATCCAATGCGCAGTAATAAGGGTTAGCACGCTTGCGCTAACCCAAACACCATTGACATAGCACGTTCGTGATCGTGATGGTGGATCTTGGGTGACACGAGAGGCGTGCTCTTTATTTGTTTATTTGTTTGTTTGTCTTCGACATTTGGCAGCTGATATTGCAGAATGGAAGTTGCCCCAAAGGACCTAGCCTCTGCCTTGTTGCAAGCAACTACTTCCTTCTTGGGCCTGTGGTTGCTGCTCTCCACAACAACGACAACAATAACAAACATCGCAAAAGCCGCTTCTCTGGCCAATGGCACGAGATAATAAGGGAGGAACGCGTAAACAGAAGAAAAAGAACTGCGCTGCTGGTCTTGGGACAGAGGAAGGCACACGACTTCAAGACAGCTACCAGATGGAAGTGACGATCTGTCTTCACGTTATAATGACTGCGTTTTGCTTGAATTGACTGCGCTTCTCTTGACCACCGCATTCTTCACTTTGCATTCTTTCATCTCCAACTTATTCTTACTTTGGTATTTATTTCTTCATCTTCCAGTTTGCTTATCTGCCCTTTTTTCGATTTCCGCATTTCTCCCTGATTCTCCTGTCAAAACATTCGACCGGCCCACTCTCAAACTACTCATCATGACTTGCGACGTATTGACTCCTACAACGCCTATAGACTCGATCATTACACATAACAATGATGCCCGCCACTCCTCACGTATTCCGGTCCCTCCTTCGGCCCAGCTGCCACCCCCTAATGCCATTCGCCGGAAGCCAGTCGGGTCCAGGCCTACTGCTTTGAACCCTTCAAGAACAATGAGTCTTAGCCTACGAAGAAACTTGACTCGAGATCCGTCAATAGTGTATCCGGGCCCTCTTGACCACGATTCACGCGTAGAGCTGCAAATGAGCAGCCCAAACTTGTCTGTAGCAAACATCGGCCGTCAAAACTGCACCCACCCCGAGATGGTGCGCTACTGGTCTGCTACAGATCTCTGCTCACATTGCATGCGTCCGGGCGCATTTGGCTGGCTGTACCGGTGCTGCTCTGATCGAAATATCATGATAGAGGCCAATATGGATAACGCCAAGGTGTGTGTTTGTACTGGGAGAAACCCCCTTCCCGCTGTAACAATTTCCTAACTTCCTGCAGCATGACGGCCATATATTCGATAAAACTGGCCGGTCCATGGAGCACATGATTAAGCCGAGAAGTAAAACTGTTCTCACGCGCACTAGAAAATTTGACGTGCTTGGTGAAATAAGCAATCAGGAGTACAGCAGATATTCGCCGGCACAGCTTGCTACTCTTGTTGGACAGCGCTCAGAGGTAAGTGCATCACTCGTTCTCAAAGCCACCCATGTGTATATATATCTCTCTCTCTCTCTCTCTGCACAGCCCCGTTAAGCAATTTGTGCTGATGAGCATGAAATACATGCAGGTTCTTGAGGCTGCCAGCCAGGATTTCCAACGCCCCCATATCAGCAAAGGTCTTCTTGATCCCACTCCACATATCCCCAACTTTGCAACTGAGTGCAAGTACAAGTGCTGCCCTAACTGCAGGCCAAGCTTCAAAGACCATGCTTTCTTGCCTTTGGATGCCATAATGAACGATGATGTTCCTGCTACTGCAGTCACTGGGTTTGGCTTCCATTTACTGGGCGCTAGGCCCGTTGCCAATGCCAAAATACTACGCAGTATTGGGACTTGGACTTCTTCTAGGGGAGAGTTTGAGGAGGAGGTTGACGCTGATGCTGAGCTCGTCCTTGTAAGTTATACAAATGCCCGCCCCTTAGTTTTGATTTTACAGGGACCAAAATAACTCACAAAACTGTGACGCTGTGCTATATGCGACCAACAGAAGGAGCCCGAGCCACCGTTTCTCCCGAACCCCGACCCTATATCCAATTCAGCGGACTTTGATTCTTTGGAGTTGCATTTGCAGCCTGATACCGAGGCACTAATTGTTGGCTTGTTGCGTCAACCAAAAGAAGAACTCAAGGTCGATTATCCAGGCTCGAACCGCGTAGACTCAGTCGGCATGGGACTTGCCTTTATTTCTAGAACCATTTCAACAACCGAGGACGAGCTTCCCGATCGACACGAGGAGCCTGGATCCTCTATCTACGAGACTCTGCCGTATCCAATGACCGACGAGGAAGTGGCCGGAGACGATGTGGACCACAATGTTTCTGCCACTGACGGCACATTCACTACGTATGATTTTAACGCAAACCACTTTGAATACCTTGCGCCTGAAACAGAAGCTTGCTGCGTTATGCCGCCGCCCCTTCACCTACCAACGAAGCAGGAAAGAGAGAAAACACTCACTATAACTGATGACTGGAACAGAACTATTGACAATTTTGAGGTGGACGCATCGTTGGACCTCAGGCTAAAGTTGCCAACAGACATTGAAAACTACCTGTCTTGGGAAAGTGAAAGTGAAACTGACTTTGATATCATGACTAATGTATCTAGCTCGGCTTCATTGTCTGATATTCATTGCGACTCGGAAAATGAAAAGTGTGCTGGCGAAGCAAAGATTTCAGAGCCTAGTTTATTGCATGATAGTCGAATGGAGCCTGTTCCACGGTTGGCCTTCATGGGCCAGAGCCAGACCCAAAGCCAAAGGGAAAGCCAGAGCCAGAGCCAGAGCCAAATCCAGCGCCAGATCCAGAGCCAGGGCCAGGATCAGGATCAGAGCCAGAACCAACACCAGCTCAAACGGAAGCCGCTGGCTTTATCTTCTGTTAAAAGAACGCCAACTATGCCGGCGTCGCAGTTGAAGCCTCCTGGCCTCCCAGTTCCAGTCCAGAGAAAGGGACCTTTGTACACATCAAAATTGCCAGCCACACTGCCTAGACAAAAAACCACGGGAATTCCTGTTCTTGTAGATAGAACAAAGCTAGCAAGTACAAGTGCAAGACAAATGGGGCACGAGCATCCTCAAACTGGAGACCCACGATACAAGCCAGGCTTGACTACAGGCTGCTCACCAAGCAGGGCTAGCCAGTCACGGATCCCTCGTTTATCACCAGTACGCATGCGAATCGACGCAAGGCCCAGGACAAGTAGCCCGACCGTTGTTCTAAGCATAAAACTGGAGTCCGGGGCAAGATGAGCAGCATGATTGATGGTGCGAAAAGGGGTGTTATTGCATTAGAATATTTTTTTTTCGGAGCATTGGTTAACAGCGAAGCGCAAGGTTTATTTGAAAAGGCATGCAGAAGACAGAAGAACGGATTAAGAAGAAGTCGAAAATAGATACAATGGAAGGTGAAGGTTAAATGAAAGAGACAATGCATTTATATGTGTGTAGGTGTAGGTGTACGTGTATGTGTACATACATTCATGTATATATATTCACTTGTAAGCTCTCTACGCACGCGTAAAGTAAAGACCAAGCTTGTCTAACGGCTTATTTGTCGTCCTGTGTCACGATAGCCGTCATCATTCGGTTCCCTACTGCTGTGGCTTCGGTGAATCGCGGCTCAAAAAACTTTTGCGTACTGACAAACCGCTCTCGCCACATGTCAAAATGCCCTGAATTGACACACTCAGCCCATGCTCGCGCAGCAAAGGTAAACTCCAAATCATCAGAGCGGTACGTATGGTCGTCGACGGCCGTTCTTAGTGTGCTGTCGAGCAGCTCCTGCGAGCAGAACAGGTGCTCTACAACACCCAGCCAAATGCGGAACAGCGGCGTGGAGCACAGCATGTGGTCGTACGGCACAATGCCCAGCTCGGCCCAGCAATCGACCATGGCTAGCAAAGACAAGTGGTTGTTGGGACGCGGGGACTCGGAGTCCATGCCAGCGTCGGCATCACGCAGCGTAAACTGCTCGAGAAGATCGCTGCGCAGGAGGGGCTTGCGGGCCCATTTGGGGGCTCCGACTGGGCCAAAGACCCGGTCCTTGGCTGCGAAGATGCGCGCCTGCAGAGCAGGCAGATCGCCGACGACCATTAGCTTGTATAGATCGGTGACGCTCGATGCGTACTGCGTGATTTGCTTGCGGGCCTCGGGGTTGAGAATGGCCAAGCCGGCATAGACGTGCCACTTGGCGCTGTAGATGCGCAGCATGATGTTAATCTTGACATTTTCTATGCCGCCTACATAGCGGGCTGAGGCCCATGGGAACTCGCGCTCGGCATGCCATGCCTTGCCCATACTGAGGAAGGCTACGTGCGTGACGGCCTGGGTATCGGCTGTGATGCGGTCATGGTCGCGAGCCGAGAGGTAGACGTGCTTCGACTTGAGACAGCTAAGGACAGTCTCAACCTTGCGAACAGACTCATCGCTGGCTCGGTGCTTGATGATGACAAGCGGCATGCCCTGTGGGCTGACCTTGGGGCCATGCAAGCTGTGACATGAAACGATGTCGACATCAGCGGGGATTGAGGCCTCAAAGGCCCGGACTTCTGGGTCCTTGCAAGATGTTTGGCCGCCAACAATGGCGCCCATCTTGGTTGCTACATAGAGACGACACGGCCAAGTTAGACAAGCCCTCTTGACGATGTTGGTCTTGTTGATTAGTTTTATGGGCAAGAGAACAACATACACGGGCCATACTGGGCGATGACATTGCCAATGACGGCGGCCTCAACGCTGTAGATGATGTAGTCGCTGGCACGTGACACCAGGTGGCCGTTTCGGCAGATTTCTATTTTCTATGCGATGAAAAAGGCCATATCTCAGCGTGCATTCTCCAAGTAGGCGTTGTGCACGAGGCATGGAATGAATGATGTATGACGATGACAGAGATGGAGACAAATAAATTATACGAGCCAAGGCCAAGACAAAGGAAAACGGAATCACGAGACAGGGAGGGTCGGTCGGCGGCTTGTCATTCTATAACGATAGACAACGAAGACGACGACCCCCTTTTTGTTGCTGGTTTTTTTCTTCAATATACGGCATAGTGCTAGAGAGAGGGGAGGGGGGGAGGGGGGGATGGGCTTGAGAGCAAGAAGAGAAGTCACCGTACAGTTCCTGCAAACTCTTTCTTGAGGTCTTGGTACTTTTCTTCGCGGTCACACGCCATGATTCTACGAGGAAGAGAGCACACGATATCGGTTAATCATAACAGAGGTCCTAGAAGAATCCTTTGTTACACGTTAGCGAATTGCTTGTTGGGTGGGCAAAGCGAGAGGAGCAATTTGGGCAAAGGTAAGGATGGATTCGCACTCAGACAATAGTTTGTTAAGGTAGCTAGCGTTGACATCATCGAAAGCCTGCGCCAATGCCGGGGCCAGAATGGTTACCCAGCGTAGCAACAAACGATGCTCGAGCCAAATGCGCTCTAGTCATCATGGCGAATGGGAGGGGAAGAGAGAAGGAAAGAAAGAAAAAGACAGATAGAAAGCTTACCAATTGGGAGGACTGCGGGCGCAAGACACGACAGCATAGTCGATGTTGAGTCTTGCTGGGGGGAGAATCTCACTCACCTCCAACCCGCAGAAGAGAGATGATGGGCATAGATTTTGCCCATGTCGCCCATGCCAATAAGGCCAACCGTGAAGCCAGCGGCTTTCATGGAGTCTTCATTAGCCATGATGGAGTATGCTAAGAAAGTATCGAGACAAACTCAAGTTAAACGGACGCTTGGTGCTTAGATTCTCACTTGAGTCCAAGTCGAAACAAGGTCAAAGGAAACCACTAAGCAATAGACGAATCAAAGAGTCGTGGTTGCGATGATGAAAGGAAGATGAATAAATGGACGAGTGGAAGAAGGACAGGCGAGCCTTTTATAGTAAAAGTTATTGGAAGAGAAAAATCTGACAGGTGAAAAAAAAAAGCGGCGTTTGAATTTAGTGGGGCTACACGGCTTTGAGCGCGAAAATTCCCTCCTTATGCAACTATTAGACATTCCAGGTGGAGACATATGTAGCTAGTGGGGATGTGTACTTGTAGTGGCTTATTGGGTGGGGCTGACGAACCTCTATCCCCGCTAAGCCAATGTGCAAATAGATGGAAGACGAAAGAAGAGCGTTGTATGTTATTAGGCGAGAGAGAGAGAGAGAGAGAGAGAGAGAGCAAGCGCACGAGAACAACCGCCTCGCACGAGAACAACCGCCTTTTTGCTGTCTCGTTTTGTCTTTCTAAATATGGCTATCTTTGCATTGGGATCCAACGGCAACGGCCAACTCGGCATCGGCCACTGTGAAGATGTATCCGTGCCCCAGCTAAGCCTATTTGCCTCTCCGCCTGATGCTGGCTTGGAGATTCTGAGTGCGGCATTTGGCGGGAACCACTCGCTGCTTCTCCTCAAGAACCCGGTTCTATCGTCTATAGAGCATTCTTCTTCCCCTGGCGCTTGTGTGTACTGCTCTGGCCTTGCCACAACCGGAGCTTGTGGCTTGAACTCACCTGCCGACAAGGTCGCTAACTTTCGCCCGCTAATGGCTTTTGCTTCTACTGCGTCTGCGGATTCACGAGAACCTGACAGCGCTACCCCAACGCACATTGCTGCCACATGGGAGGCATCGGTGCTTGTTTTCGACCGCGTACGTGTGTATACTTTGGGGTCGGGCTCCAAGGGCGAGTTAGCCCTAGGCTCGCTACCGGTAGAGATCGTGCGCTCAGCATCTGCAACCAGAGTTCCAGACTTCCCGCCTAGTGGAACGGAGATTGTGGACCTTGTAGCAAGCATGGCTCATGTGCTGGCGGTCTTGGATGATGGGCGTGTTTTTGGGTGGGGAAACGGACGCAAGGGTCAGTTGGGTGAACCAACCGATGCCATAGTCAAGAGTCCTCGCCAGGTTCTCGTCGCTGGCGATGCCAGTTTCAAGGCCACACGGGCAGTTGCCGGGAAGGAATTCTCAGTTCTGCTTGATGCTAGGGGTCGAGTGGCTGTTTTGGGCGGCGAAAAATGGGAGATAAAGTCTTCGGCGCCAACGGTGCTACCGGACTGTATCGACATTAGAGCTGGATGGGGAAACGTCTATGCTTTGCATACAGATGGACAATTGACGGCTTGGGGCCGTAATGACCATGGGCAGCTCCCGCCTGCAGACTTGCCTGCAGTTAGCAGAATTGCGGTGGGTAGTGAACATGTTGTATGTCTGACCAAAAAGGATAAGGATGTCATCTCATGGGGCTGGGGAGAGCATGGTAACTGTGGCCCCGGCGTTGATGACAAGGGTGACTTTAAGAATAGGTACAACATCATCGCTTCGCACAAAAACATTACGGCAGAAGCTGAAATTGGATGTATAGCTGCGGGCTGTGCAACGTCATGGATTAATATTACTTCTGTTAAAATGTGAATGGCTTGTTTATTTGTTAGATCAAGTTGACTAGGGCTTTTCGGAGGTTGGGATGAAAGGGTTGTCAGACTAGTTGTCTACATGCCGTAGAACAAGCCATGCTTTTGGACATCTGAGAGTCTTTGTGTAGGCTCAAGCCCATCTTGGGAGCCGAGAGATTCCTCATTTCTTTGTTCATCAGGCAGGGCCCTGTCACCCTGAGCCGGCATTGTCGAGTCCTGCATGGCGGCATGCCATCGTTAGTGGCTGAGTTGCTTTGAAGTAGGCGGATGCCATGAAAAGATGCGAGGTAACTTACATCACGGCTGCTGTTATCCCATCCCAAGCCCGTAAACCCGTCTCCAGCCTCGTCTCCATCTTCGTCTTCACCTACACGCACGGGCTCCCATCCATCGTCGCCTACAAAAAGGCCATCCTCTAATGCTACTGCACTCGCCCGTGGAGGAGCCACTTGGCTGGCTTGCGGGCGGATGTCAAAGAACGACATTCGTGTTCGAGATGCATCTGCCGACTGTTGCTGTTGCTGCTCTTTTTGGTGTGCTTGTTCTTGGCCAGAGCGCTTTTCGGCTCTACCACTCCGAGACGGCGGTGGCATAGCTCCCACTGCCGGCACTGCGGGCTGCGCGTTGTCCATCGCCAAAACCTTTGCTCTATTAGCTGTTGTTCGAGATCCTGCATTTGGAGAGAGATGGACGGGCGTCACCCGGCGATCGGCCACGGCTACCATAACTGGCGGCGGGCGTTGCCTATTATCAGATCTCAGATCGGCGGGATTGACAGAGGCAGCGGCTGCGTCAGCAGCAGCAGCCGCGTCCAGTACGGGTGCTGCCGCTGTTGCGTTTTCAGCCTTCTTGCGCTTTGCTCTATGTGCAGCAGTTGTCGCAGAGCCACGCTCGCCAACAGTCATTAGGAGAAACTCGCAGCTGACTGCATCCCCATCGTAGCTGAATCGGATTGGCCTTTCGGGGATAGAGTAGCGTGCCTGGAGATCGGCGCTGAGAATCCCAGCATGCTGCACTACTGCGCGGAAGTCCCGCACACTGATGATGATGTGCAGGCCATTTTCAACGTCGATATCCTCAAACTCGTCTAGATCTACGGCAATGCTTGTCTGCAGGGGCTTTTTGAGAACCTCGTCCGCATTTAGTGCTTTTTCCATGTAGCAATTAAAGTTGATGTGGTCTTCATCAGAGTTGATGTCTAGGAGTTCCACACCGGGACCGAAATGCTCCATAATCTGCCGTAGAGTGCGACTGGCAATCGTCCAACGATGTGTAGCCTCCTCGGCGTTGAAGCGTGCATGTACGACAACAGCACTTTCGAACGTTAGCCGGTGCGTTGCCACGCAGCCGTTTCGAAAAGCTATGCGCACAACCATGCGACTTTTGACGCTTGGCCCGTCTTCGATGGACACGGTGCAGTGATCGATAGTGGCGCCCCGATCGCCACCAGAGCCATCCTTGCCAGAACCGTCTCCACCGCTACCGCCACCACGGGCTCGGAACAAGGCAATTAGCACGCGCGAGTACAGTCGACAGTAGAACTTTTCGGTGCCTGAGGAGCTGTTGAATTTGTATCTAGAAAAGAAGCGGGAAGTATTGAAGGAAAAAGAGGCATACGCAGATTTCGTAGGGTTGAGGGCAGACAGCATGAACTGAGACAACCAACCCAAGAATTAGTTAGCAAGGATAAAAAACGAGAAAAACAAGGCTCGCACGAGAAAGCAAACAAGGCCTTGCCTACCTTGTCTCTCTGAGCTTCTAGAGAAACCTCATCGTGAAATTTGTTTAGACAAATCAAGACATCGCGCAGGCTCGAGACACCATCATCGCTTAGTGTGAAGCTCAAGACGGACATGATTTTGGGAAGGGCGGTGCGGGTTTCAGCCTTGTTTGATTGAGCTGCACCGCACTGAGAGAAGGGATGCGGGGGATGACAGTCTATGTCTTGGGTTGGCGCAGGAGAATGGAAGGGGGAAAAAAGAAAAGAAAAGAAAAGAACCAAATGAGCTTTTATCAGCTGGAGGTGGAAATATTTTTCATCAGTTTTGCTGGAAGGGCAGACAGAGTAGTTGCGAATTTTGTCCAAGTACCAGCCTTTTGAAAGGGGAAGGTATGAAGCAGAGATGGGACGAATGGTGCATACCATACATGTACTGCAGCTTGGTCCTCACATAGTGAAAAGATAGGTTTTCGGAGCCGAGTAACCGAGAATCCACGATGCTAGGAAAAAATCAGGCAAATTTGGCACGCCTGGAATCAACGGCCTCTTTCTTGTCCATCATTGCGGTATCGTCAGATCTTCGTTATGAATATGTTGAGCTTGGGCTGCATAGGCCGAGCGTCTGTCTATCGAGGCCCCGACAAGAAGCCGTCTCGGCTATGCTCAGCCATGGACTGATGATAGTACCAAGCTTATTATTCTATCCACATGGCATGGCTGAGAACTGGGCTTCATAGTAGCTCTTGAACACCCCAAGCACCCCAGGAGGCCAGTTACGAAGTCCCCCAGACTGCCCCGAGAAACGGCCCAACCTCAAGGAAGCCCAACAGACGTGGGAGGAGCGATCGAGACGCGCGTTTATAGAATGTCGGTCTGTCTACGCGAATAAGTCCCCCTGAGGCCCTGGCAAAAGACTCGGCTAGCACTTGCGTGCTCACGGGAGTTTTCATATAACTGGTAGTGGCAATAGCAGGCACTGGACATGGCTGGGATCGTCTCTCGGATGCTCCATCTAGCTGAGCTACGGCAGATAGAACAGGAAAGTCCAAAGATTATATCACGTCTGGCCCCCGCAAAGACACGGTTGGTTTGGATCTACCAAGTTCTTGATGTTAGCCGCAGCATGTAAGCTGGGGAGGTTGCTTGCAGTCTATAGAGACACTACGGAACTAGTGATGCAGTGGGAATGGAAAGGATAAAAGGCGGAAGTTCTCAAGTCTCTCTTCAGAATGCATTCGACATCTCCTCCCTTCCATCCACTCTCGTTATGCGAGTTGCGATTTTCATCTCTGCTGCAAGTGCTCAAGGCTACGGCCAGCAACGTATCTTGCTGCTTTCGTGTTCTCCAGTAGCGTATCCGCGCATGGCCGCCAATGCCGTCGCCCCTTTGGCTGGTTGCAATGAATGCACCCGCAAGGACTTGGGCTTGAAGAGATTTAACGTCTACGGGAATCGCAGAGACCAAACGACGCCGCATCCGCGTGGACACCGGTGATTAGTCTGATCGGAGTCATCGTGGCTGATCCCTTTTTTGTTTGGTTGTATTATTTAACGTCTAGCTACTGGTTTTGCACAGTAATACGATGGCATGTTCGGGGCGGGAGCACCTCCCGGGCGGTCAGCAGTG
>NETT01000302.1:0-27306 GCA_003449175.1 Ceratocystis smalleyi
TTTTTCTTTTTTTTCTTTTTTTTCTTTTTTTTCTTTGGAGCATGGCCTAGCTTCTTTTTTTATTTTCTCGTAATAGGCCATCAAAAAACGAATAGTCGCCCAAGGGAGCAAGCTTATTTCGTCTACAATAAGACCTCCTCGGGTTTTCCTTGTGATGTTGTCAGGGTCCGTGGCAGGACAATTAGCACAATATAGGCTCAATATTTAACTCGAGTGGCACGTCCAGGAAGGGTGTTTTGCCATTACAAAAAGAATGAGTATGCTTGGGCCAAGATAGAGAGAGAAGTGACATGTTATCATTGCACATATAGAAGAAGATGAAGGGAAATGAACTGCACCCAGGCCAAAGTAAATCATTGGTGCTGTTGAGTAATCAATAGCACATTGTATTACATGGGCAAGCCAGACCCGCTTCGCCCTTCTCCTCTCCTACGTCTCATTTGGCCCTTTACCATTGCTTTTGTCATTGCTTGTGGTGGGTGATCAGGGCTTCTTTAGGGAGCAAAGACGCAGACAGATAGTGAAGTTTTTGGGATTGTTGGTTTGTGTGGGGCAGGGGCAACGAGGCTTGATGATGGAAGACAGTAACGGGCGCTTTTCCTTTTGGCAGAGACGAGATAGGTGGTGGGGTAGGAAGCAATCTGGACACAGAAAAATGCAGATGGCCTTGTGGATGGATACATGCATATCTGCAGGCATATTTGGAGGCGCCAGAAAACAAGGGATAGATGACCTCGAACAGCGTAGTAGAACAAAGGAGAGAAAATTGAGAAAGATATTTGGCACAGCTGGATAGCCAGGCCAGGGCGGAACCAGGTCGGGGTGGAAGAAGGGCACTCAGGTCAGATCAGGGTAGGAGCAGGTTGTCAAGGACAGTATCAAATATGAGCACTTTGCGATAGAGCAGGCAGGGTAGTCCTTTGGCACAAAGTACGATATCTAGGTGCGATCCGGGAGGAACAATTTGGAGAAGCTTCTGCTCAGACCAGCACAGCAACAGATTCGCAGCCAGAAACAAAAAAATAGATCCAATAAGGGACTGAAAAGGGACTGAAAAGGGACTGAAAAGGGATGGAGTGCTAGGACGGGACCCAATTTGACTTGAGGCTAGAAGCTGAGAGTTGGTGGGCAATGTAGACTGCGCTGTGAGTTTGGCAAGCAACAGCCTGCCCAAGCCAATAACCCCGAGGTTGATAAGGGAAGCGGCTCTAATTTTAGGATTACCTTCACACACAACTTTTGTCCATATTCGCATCAGCCCCTGCTTTTTCTCTCGTTGTCTCTAGCCCTGCCTTGGCTCTCTCCTCTCTTCACATTTATTGCCTGGACTTGCAGACCTGGCTTGTACGCCATGTCCTTTACATGCCGTTTTGTTTTCCTTTACCCTAGAACCAGCTAGTTGCTGCTACCTAACATTCTGCACTTGCTGCTTGCACTTTCCTCCATGTGCTTGAAACGGGGCTCCATCCTATTCTAGCACTGTCGTAGTGTTCTGAGCATCTTTGTTCACTCCGGCTAGCCTTTGCTTTTCCTCTGTTTGAAATAGAGTCTGTTGCGCTCGCCCCGTGACCCGTGACTTCATTTAGCTGGCCGTGGCCTTTTTATCCTCTATTTTATCCACGCTTTCGTCGTCACACCCTCCTCCATAATAATGAAGGAGGCCCCACTAATTTCGATTCGCCCAACCCACTAAATAAGGGCCAAAAAAGCAAAACGTAGTGAAAGCTGGAGTGGCGCCTTGATGCGCCAGCTGGCAGCACCTGGTAATCTCTTGGTTTCTCTCCTTTCTCAAATACCGATAGCTGCCTTGTCTCTTTCTTGCTCTTTAACTCGCCTTTTACTCAGCTCTGAGCTAGAAGCCCCCAACAGTCAAAAGGCGATCCAACTAAAAAACACACGCTGCACAAAACCCGTCTTCGTCCCCCGTTTCTGAACTTCTCTCTTAATCCTCACTTTCGACTTCTTTTGCTCTCTATTCCCATCATCATTCTCATCACCCCCCCTACTCATCCGCAGCCTATAACAAGCACCCCCGGATTCTACGGCTCTTTATCCTCCTAACGCTACTCTTTTTATCCCCTCAACTTCCCATTTCACCTTGCTGGCCCTTCTGCAAAAACATGGAAACAGTGGTGGAGGAGGAAAGCTGCGCTATATGCCTAGAGGCCCTAACAGTGGCTCCCGCGTGCTCTACAGTGATCAAGGATAGCGCCGACACTATCAGCAACCCCCTTGTTGCAGCAGCAACCGCACACTCGACCGCCACTACAGGGCCTAGCAGCACTAACAGCACTGCCACTACAGAAGCCATCACGGGGGCCACCCTCCCCGTAGCAACAATAACCACATCGCCTCCATCTGCAGCAGCCACAGCGCCAGCATTGTCGGCCAGCTCCTCATCTTCCACCTCCACCTCCACCTCCACCTCCACCTCCACCTCCACCTCCATCTCTGCATCGGTGGACGCCACTACTCCTGGCGACCCTCCCAGTTCGTTTCATTTCTTAGACCTTGCTGCCACCAAAAACCTATACATTGCAAATCTGGATTCATGCGAACATGTTTTCCACCATTCTTGCATCATGCCATGGACCAACATCGCCAATTCGTGTCCAATGTGTCGAGTTGAATTTCACAAGATTCATGTTTCAATACCACCGCCTAACCGTAAGTCTCTTTTTGTTCTCTTGCCACTAATGACCCACTAAACAGGACAGGGCCCTGTGCTTGTAGATTAAGTAGTGGCTGTGAGCACTGTAGCGCTGTATTTTGTTGTGGTTTACGGAGCCTTGTCACCCTATAAAGCTGCTTGTATCCCTTGTACCGTAGCCCTGTCCCCCCTCCCGTTCCACAGCGCTTCCAACACACAAACTCCCCTACCTGCGCGCACAGCTTCCTCGTTCTCAAATGCTCGCCCCTACCAACCGCTGCTCCTTTGCCTCTCACTAACATTTGTCCGTCAGAAAAACTGATCAAAACCTACCGCGTGGAGGACAAGAAGCAACCGGTTCAGGCTAACGACTTGGACTCTTCAATTTCTGTCGAGCTAGAAGACTCCCATCCCTGTCCCATCTGTCTGTCAGCTGAGGATGAGGGCGTCTTGCTTTTATGCGATGGCCCTAATTGCCGTGCTGCCTACCACACCTACTGCATAGGCTTGGAAGATGTACCTTCTGGCGACTGGCTCTGCATGGAATGCGCCCATCTCCATTCGCAAGGTCTTATTGCCTCCCCATCTGATATCGACAATGGAGCCGCTATTGAGGGCTCTCGCCCGCCCCCGAGACGACGTGCCATGCGCACACGTTTGGGCCTACGCAACATAACCCACGTGATCCGAAACATTCAACCAGAGTCCAACATGCCTTGGGCCCGCCTGGTCAATCATGTCTACGAGTCCACCAACATTGACCTTAATACGGGCGATGACAGCGGCGATATTGATATTTTGCGTGAGCGACGATTGGCTATTCGCCGGCGCATTGAATCTGAACGTATCAGAGAGCGCTCTCACACCTCAAGAGTCACTCTTCGTGGCCCAGTCCGTCCGCCTTTGTCTGTACCCGTCCGCGTGGCTACTCCACCCCCCATTGCTGCACCCGAGCCCGTGAGCCAAGAAGTTGCCGATGCATGGGGAGCGCTTGACGAAGCTCTTAGTACCAGCAGTTCTGGCGGTTCTTCTTTGAACAACCCACGCCCAGCCCAAAACTCGACGGTTAAATCTACCGCATTACGCCGTAGAAAGCGCACTGTCCCTGATACCAACACCATATCCCCCAACACAGCTGAGCCTCCAGCTGAGCGCAAGCAGAAACGCCCTTGCACACGGCCACCTCCAAAGGTTGCCGAGTCTACGTTGGGCTCTGGTGTTGCTTCTAGTTCATCCTCTGTTTCAAATACTTTGACTGCCCCAACTTCTAGTGCTGGGTCTCCTGTTGAAGAGCGTCCATCATTTGTGTCAAGTCTGCTTAAAGAAGTTGGTCTTGAACATAGTACTGACGATGAAAAGGTCGGTCACTATCTGCGCCGTGGAGCTTGCGAGATGGCAATTTCCCCTGTTGGGTCTCCTGACCGATCTCGGGGCAGCAGTCCCATGTCGGGCTGTCAGAGCCCCCCCTTTCTCGTCAACAAATCGGGATCACCTGGTTTGACCTCGCACATTGAGCCAGATTATAGCTCAGTGACTCAGGCATTTTCCGATACGCGTCGAACTCGAGATGGAGAGACCAAAGACCGACGAATTCGCGACCCGGAAAAGAAGGAAAAGGAAAAAGAAGGCGGGCGTCGTGGGCCTGTTGCACCTCTGTTGCATGTCAGAAGCAGGGTTCCTGCATGGCTCCAAGATGCGCCCAAAGAGGCGCAACTTGTGAGCGAGCCCATGTGGGTTAGTAGAGCGGCTTCATCATCTTCCCCCCCTCCGTCTAACATGGCTAGCGCTGGCTCTGGTAGCCAGGGAGCTCCCTCTACTTCTTCCTCCTCATCTTCATCTTTGCCCACAGGACCCTCTGGTTGGCGGGAAAGTGAAGTGGCCGCTTCTAAGCGCAAAATCTTTGAGGCTATGACGGCGCTCGCCTTCCCGCCTCACATCTACAACCGCGACCCCGACGAAATCACGTCTGCCATCCAACATAGCTTACGCCAGCACATGACGGTAGCCAGCACCCTGACTAGCGGCCAGTTTGGTCAGATTGGGGCTCAGGCTCTTGCCACTGTGCGTCAGCAACTTCGCAGTGTTGATCCAGACGAAGCTGGTTTTGCTGATAAGCTTGTGCAGCTCGCTACGGTCGAGGTTCAGCGCCGGATTGACGAAGCCACGGTTGGGGCGAGCTCGAAAAATTCAGCTGCCGCTAGCGTTGGGGGTGGTGCAGGCTCAAGCGAAGCGTAAGAATTTTCGGTGTTACTTCTCTTGTGTGTATTTGTATATGTTTCTGATCAAGCGTCATATTGTCTTTTGTCTATAGACCTTTCTTTCATCGTTGTTCTCCCATGTTTCTTGGTTGGGCTGTCCTTGTTTTTTGTGATTTCTTTTTCTTTCTTACCCAGGGCGCGATGTTGCTATGCCGCAGCCCCAGCTAGTGTTTCCCTTTTTTGTCTTCTTTTATCGAACGCGCTTGTTTCTTTGGCATATCTACTGCTCAGGCTGGTGATATTTTGGTTCTTAATTTTGCGTTTTCTTGTTTCGGTGCGCAGCGGAAATCAATGTTGTTTCTTGTGTCTGGTACAGATGCGTTGTTTTTTTCACGATACGTTGTTCTGTTAGGGTTATGAGTCCGGAATATCATGAAAGGACCTTTTTTTTCGTGAGCTATATTTTGCAAGCACACGTCAACATCAGAAATTTCGGAGACGAGGTCATGGTCACAAGAAATCAGCCAAGTACAAGAATAATGTGAGCAGAAACTATCCAGCAGAACCCAGTAGGTTGGTATAGCAAAACAATGTTTGCACGAGTACCGCTAGCGAAAAAAGACTGCAACTATTAATCTTGGCACTCATAGACGGTCAAAACACTTTGGGGTATTGAAATAGAAAGTAGTTTCGATGATAAGGAGTGCCGGTAAATAGAAGATGAGAAAAAAAAAAAGAGGAAGAAAGAAATGAACAAGAAAAGTTGGGACGCACTCTGCGGTTTTGATGTCGCTGGTGGGTCCGGGCCATTGACGCCTGAGGCGCTAACATTTCCTGAGTAACCCTTGAGACAACCCTTGATATAATGTTTTACAGCACTTGTACTTGGTTTTTGATGAATGATGTGCCGTGCCGTTCTCGTCATATTTGGTCACATCTGTTTGCTATACTGTCGTTTGGTCGTGATATGCATACTTGAGAAGTCTGTACGTTGTTCATGTTCGTCAAGGTCAGCCTACCCTACTTTCTCATAATACAGTGTGTATTCATACTTATGACCCTGCTGACTAACCAGGCTAAGTCATTATCGCGAAAAAAGTTCAACCTCAAGCCAGCAGCCCAGGCCGGCCTAGCTATTAGTGGGCTGAAGGGATTCGCAATCCATATATTGCCTGTCTAGCTGTCTGCCGTGTGTGAGAGGGATTCAGGCTGACCAACGGAGTCCAATACACCTCTTTTCTTCCAGGCTCTTGCCATCATGGCGTGCAACACATCACTGGCCATCTCGGCTATTCTACGAAGTATGTCTGCCTGTCAACCACTCATTAGCCCTCTATCAGACAAATAGCACATCGTCCGCCCGTACATGGGTCGAATTGGATATAGCTGTAACTGCTCCTCGCCATGTTAATCTAACTGCTAATGCTACGTTTCAACTAGGGACGCAGTGTCTTCCTCGGATGCCCCGTGGCATCTCCATCCGTACATATGCTGCTACTACCACGGCCACGACTATAGCCGACCCCACACCGCTACCCAGCACCACGGCCCCGGCGGCTACACCCTCGCATACAATAAAAGCAGGAATCATCTTGACGCGTGCCCCGCTGCTGACAGCTGAGCCGACTGCGTTTGAGAGTGCGTTCTGGTTCTACCAGAAGCGTCTCAACGAGCGCTTGTCTCTGCCTTTCAGCCAGCGCTTCTACTTTAAACCTGATACGCCAGCACAACTGGACTGGGCCATCAAACTGCGCGAGCGCAATGGCTTGGTGGCCCGCGAGGTTGGAAAGTACAACGGCAAGAGTGCCAATTCCTGGAATGACGAATTGCTGGTTGGTGATACTCTGAGTGCCCCCGAAACACTGACCCGGACTCTGCTCAAAGACGCCGAGCTTCGCGTGTCCGAGGATGCCGAGGAGATCCCTGAGGAGGATAGACAGCCGGTTGAGAGCCCCCAGCCACGATTGTCTGAGGCTGATCATAAAGGCGATGTGCGCAGATTGGATCGCAAAATGGACCGAACACTCTACTTGACAGTCCAGCAAAAGGATGGCACTTGGGCATTCCCGGCTGTTGAGCTGGAGAAGGAGGAGAACCTCCACCTGGTATGTCGACTACTGCAGTCCCTTTCTGCTTGATTGCCTTTTCCTATAGGGACCCCCTACTAATATTAATATACACGGACAGGCTGCTAAAAGAGCAATGGACACTTCTGCCGGTCTCAACATGAATACTTGGATTGTTGGTCGTGTGCCTGTGGCCCACATTGTCCAGTCCACCACCAAGACATTTTTTCTCAAGGGCCGCATCATGGCCGGCCAGGCCAACTTGACGGGCAACCCGCTAGGTCTCAAGGATTTCAAGTGGTTGACCCGCGAAGAGCTGGAGACTACCCTTGCGCCTGAGTACTTCAAGGGTGTGCGGAATATGATGGCGGACCGGTAAGCGTTTGTTTCGAGGGAAGCGGGAGAGGCAGCATGAGCTGACATCTTGGCTGCTGGCTCTTTGGGTTGATGAAACTCGAACTTGTGAAACAATCCTTTAGGAGTAGAAGAGGGGGTAGGGGGAAATAGCAGGGCCTTGGTTATCTACTGAGGCGACGGGAAGAGCCCAGTGTACACTGTACTATATGTCTAGACTTGTAACAATGTAAAAGTATTAACCGATTCATTGCTCTTCATATGCAAATGTATTTGTTGTATCCGCAAGATCTGCAGTGCTATGACTGATTCTAATCAACCCCTTCCCACCAATGTTGGTCTTAGGCGTCATTCCTCAACCCAAGCCTGTTTCGAAACGCCTCCAAGTTGTCGCCATTCCAATCGCCAAGTCTCCGACCTGTGTGTTCCTTGATAATAGAAATAGCCACACAGGCTGTGATGTAACCTGTGAATGTCCGTTAGCCTGGGGCTTTCATTTACGAAAAAGAAAACAAGAAGAAAAAAAGAGCAAGGGCTCAATCCTAGTCTTACTGTCATAGGCGGCGTCGTGTGCAACGCCACATTGAAATGCATCGTAGGGAATCTCAACTTTGACCTCAGGAACCGTATTCGACATCCGACGCCATATGCTCATTAGGCTGTGGCTCGTAAGAGCCAAGTCGACTGTGCTAGACATAACCCTGGTATCCAAAATTCTCGGGAACATCGAATGGATCGATGTTTGGAACTCGTCGTAGCACTTTGGCAAATCCCGGACGAAGCATTGATGCAAGAATGCCAAGTCCCAGAGAATATTGTGGCCAACAAGGTATGGAAATTGCGACTCGTTTTGAGAAAGTGTAGAGTATTCATTGCAAAGATCCCGTAAAGCCGACGTTGTCTCCGACATGGTGGCAGTATCCCCATCACATACATGGGCACCATGAAAGGCGCGGCGATGGCCATACCAATGACAGTCGAGATATGCCCCTAGGTTGGGGTTACCTGCTAGTGCTTCTATGATCAAGCGAAGTCCTGCCCATATATGGGGTTAGCCTAATGGCTTCTCGGCAGAATTGCATCGTGTAGCGCTCACCGATACAGTGCTGGATGTCTTGGCGCATTGCTCGTGCTTGTTTTTCAAGTGCCTATCTGAAGTTGAGTAAAATGAACGTCATCAGATACTCTGCTAGCGACTCACCTCATCTAACGCTTCTCTTTTGTGATGTCTAATTACTAAGCAGTTGTTCTTGCAATCTCGAATAATAGTAACAGCTAGATTTTCAGGAATGATGCTGAGGGCCATGTCCCGATGGCGATGCGTGATTTGACAACATTCCTCGGGATAGCACAGAAGAGTGTTGGCCTATGTGTATATTAAATGTCAACAGATCGTGCTATAACGCATTCAGGCTATCACATACCATCCCGTTTGCCATCCATTCAGAAATGCACTTTTTCTGTTTGTCATACCACGACTTCTCCGCCTGCTCAATAACAATATTGGCGAACTGTCCTTGAAGTTTAACGCCTAGTTTTCGCTGGACGTTGCGCTCGATTAGATCATTGCTCTGCAACATATCCTGCTCCTGACGGCTAAGATAGGGCACGCCAGTCTTAAGAACCTGGTGAAAGTTGAACCCAGTATTCATCAGCATTTCCATTGACGAGGCAGAAAACACCAGTCTTCTCTCCAAGTCACGAGTACGTGCTTGTCGTGTGCTAGCATTGTCGAGGAACGACAAGAATGGGGTGACCATAAAAGAATAAGACTGCGTCCTGTAGCCACTGCCATCAGCCTGGACGCACGTCAAGCCAAGCTGCACAGGAAAGTACGTTTGTGCCATCTCGCGGATATGTTCCTATTCTTCCTGCGGTGTCCGACTATCCAAACGGATCTTCTGTGTTGTTATATTCGACTTTATGCCGGAGAACTCCAAGTCGATGCTGCAAAACAGGGAGCGTTTGATGTGAGTGAGAATCTGTGGCAGCAGCTCAGGAAAGTTAGCAGCGTTGACTTCCATGGTCGAGAATTGACGCCGAGAGCGGCGGTGACGATAAGGACAAGACGACGATAAAGAGAAGCTGCGTCAAGGGACAAAGTGAACGGCGATCATTTGGTCATGTTTTGCTCGAAATATGATGAGGAGGAAAAGTATAGAAGAGAGTCAAGAGGCAAAAAGTTTGGCTGCCGGCGGAAATGTGCGTCATGTGAAAATTTTATCCAAACTCTTCGGGAAGGTGCAAACAAATAGAGGGTTGAATATAAAATATAGTAGCTACCTACCTATTCAAGGTGGTTTCCTAAATTAATGACCATCCCGTTACACCGACCTTCACAAAACATAAAACAAACACAAATGATGGATAATATGAAGAGCGTTGCACGTGATCAAGAAAGATCTGAATCTGAATATACAACAGCCACCAATACATTCAGTGAATAAAAGAGATTGGGAAATAAACACGCATCATAACCCCCCCCCCTTAGACTCCATTCTCCTCATCCATCATATCGCATCACCCTTTCGTCGACTTTTGAATCCGTTATCCCAACAATGCTGTAGCAACTTTGATCGTCTAAGATTTTTGACCCTCCACGAAGCTCAACGCCTCCTCCGTAGTCACGCAGTCAATGCTACTTGTCTTGTTGCGGAAGAGCACACCATACGCCTTGTCAGCAGTATGCACAATCTCGGGGCGAAAGGTTGTGCAAATGAACTGCGTTCCGGCGTCTGTCGAAATACTTTGAAGTAGAGCCGCCACTGCAGTGCGGTACTGGGCGTCAAGGTTAGCATCAACCTCGTCAAAGATAACCATAGGCGAACTCTCAGTTTGCTGCAATGCAAAGATGAGGCAAAGGGCGCATAAACCTAAAGACGCTCCGTTAGTAGCCGAAACATACCCCAAGATGTAGGGGGTGGAGAAAAGAAAAACTCACTTTTTTGTCCACCACTGAGCTGCTGGATACGCTGTTGTTCGTCAAATTGCTTCGAGTTGAATGACACACTGATGCCTACGCCCGTATAATTTTCCACCATGCCGCGGTTCTCTACGTCGGATTCTTCTGCATCCTCTTTCCGACGGTCAGCCCGGCGTTGAATGACTAGCCGGCCATGTCCAGCCGGCACCAGCTTCTCAAAGATGGTGGCAAACTCTTTTGACACTTGCTTGAAAGTACGTTCAATCGCCTCGTCTTTGCGCTGGTCAAGATGGGCGACAAGCTCCTCAATCGATTCTTGCGATGCTTCAAGTTCCTTGCGGCGCTTCATGAGCTGGTCTTGCTGCTGGGTGAAAGAATTGTACTGCTCAAAGGCTTTCTTGTTGACATGCTTGTATTTTTTGAGAGCCTCGTTGACTCGCTTCAATCGAGAGGTAATCTAATGCACATCTATTAGTATCTTCATCTAGAAATTCGCTGATTCCAGGGAAATCAGAGCTTACCGTCTTTGTCTCCATCGACTCGTATTTCTCAAAGGCCTCCTCGGGAAGCACACCAAGATCACGGATGTTCTTCGCACAGTCCGAAAGCTGCTGTGTCAACATAGCCTTGCGATGCAAGCTCTTGTCGATCTTTTTCTGCTGTCTCTCTAGTTGCGCCGCAATGTCATGTTGAGAGCGCTCCAGCTCGGCCTTTTGGTGTTCAATCTCCTTAACCTTGGTTTGCAAGTCATCTAGCTGCCTGAGTGTGGATTGCAGCATTTTCTCCGTGGTAGCTGACTGTTTCTGGAGCTTTTTGAGCTCGCGTTGCGCCTCTTCCACGGAGCCAGCGCCACCGGCAGTTGCAGAGGCATTTTCAAACACCATCGATGTGAGCTGGTCTAAACTAGGCTGGAGCTTATGGCGAAGATCAATCTCCAATGCTTGCTTGCGGGTCTCAAGTTCGCGACGTCTCATGCTCGTTTCATTCCACTCTTTTTGTAGCTGCACAACATCTTCCTCGAGCTTCTGCAACTGTCTTTCTTCCTGACTGGTTAAAGCCTTTTTGAAGTCAGATGCAAGCTCGGCTTGATGGGCCTCGAGATTGCCTATAAACTCCTGAAGATTGCGCTCCATCCGGTCACGGCGCTTGATAGCTTCATCCAGTTGGTTACGTTGCATCTCCAGCTGATTAACATGGGATGCCAGGTTATTTCGCAGGGGCTCCAGTCCGCGGTCCATTTGGCTAAGATTCTGCTCAGCTTTGCGCAGGTCACCCATCGCCCGGGATATCTCCTGGTCAAGCTGCTCCAGCTGCCGATGTGTATCTTCAGACTGTGCAAGTAGGCGATCGTATTCGTCACGCCATTTACCAACCGCTTTGACAGTCTCTAGACGTGATTTTCGAGGATCAACATAACCACCAGTCATAGCACCCCGCTTACTAGTTGTGTCACCATCCATTGTTATCCCATCTACGTGGTGACTACGAGCGTATTGTCCGGCAATATTCAAGTTAGGGCAGAGTATGGTGCGGCCAAAGACTTGCTGGAAAGCCTTTTCATACTTGGAGTCGTACTTGATTTTGCTAATTATGGGAATTGCATCGGCAGTTCTCGGCATATCAATGCGTCTTGGCTTCAGGCGGTCAAGAGGCATAAACGTCACACGACCACCCTTTTGATTTTGGAGAATTTCCATGAGCTGCGAAGCAGTGTCTGAAGTGTCGACAACGTAGTGGAAAAGACTAGCACCTGCAACCTGCTCAACAGGAAGCCTGTAGGCGTCAGGAACCTCAAGAAGTTCGGACAGAGTACCAAAAGCTCCTGGAATGTCTTTCTCCAGCTTCAAACGGCGGATTGTTGCCAAACCACGAGCAGTAGCGCCGTCCATTGATTGAGACAGTTCCCTTTCTGCATTTTCCCGCTCGTTGCGGGCGTCTGCCAGAATCGACTCTAACTTGTCATCCTCTCGGCGTATCTGGCGTCTAGTATCTTCAAGTTTGTCGACTACATCTCGTGCCTCTGCGAGCTGCTCATATCTGGCATTACGCTCGTCACCCCAGCCATTAAGTGACTTGCGCAGATCATCGACTTGGTTCTCAAGCTCGGAAATAGTCTGTGTAATGCGCGCAACTTCCTCGTCGGCTTCTGCGCGGTGAGCTCTTTGACTGTTAATGTTCGAGCTAAGGTCTTGGATTTCCCTGTTAAGCCAACCGTCACGCTCAGCCTTGTTGCGGAACTGAGAGCTGCGCGACTGTTTTGTTAACAAGCGTGATCGAGCGATGTCTGCCGCATCAAGATTTTGTCGCGTTTTTTCTTCAGCTTCTCTTCGACGGGTGTATTCAGGGATGATATCATTCAATTCCTTCTCCTTGATAGCAATCTCTTGACTAATGGCTGCTAATTGAGATGCTTGTTGGTTTCGAGCTGCTTGTTCTATAGACTGGCTGTCGATTAGGGTCTTGGTGGAAAGTTCAGCCTTGGCTAGCGCTTTTGAA
Organism: Ceratocystis smalleyi; assembly: GCA_003449175.1. Lineage (NCBI taxonomy): Eukaryota > Fungi > Ascomycota > Sordariomycetes > Microascales > Ceratocystidaceae > Ceratocystis > Ceratocystis smalleyi. The sequence goes on from NETT01000302.1 coordinate 12,688, forward strand.
GTGTCGCGACGATCTTCCTCGAGCTGGCGTTTATCAATTTTTAGAAGGTCGATTTCACGGTTGAGACGATGGATTTCGGTTTCCATCTGTGTTATAGCCTTTTCGCCCTGGATAAAAGCCTGCCGGGACTCGTCGGTAACATCTTTGCCTTGGTCTCGAATGCGCTCGATCTGGTCCAAGGACTCTTGCAGTTCTACCTGCTCACTATGAAAAAAGGCGTATTCGAGACATCGACGCTCACGATCTTTGTCCTGGAAGCCACGAAGTTCTTCTTTTTCTTCTTCTAGCTCCTTCAAGCGTTCGTCAATGTACTTGAGTAGTTCGTCAATCTTCTCGCGCTTGTTATTGGTATCGTGCATAATTTTCAGTGATTCGGTGCGACGGGCCTCGTACACTTGGGTTCCAGCAACCTCTTTGAGCAAGTTGAGACGGTCTGATTCTTTCATGTTCGTTAGGGCTGTGACTCGACCTTGTGGCACAATATAGTAGGGGTTGGATCTGGAAAACCCAGCAGCCTCAAGCAGATTAACCACATCTGACTTGGTGACGACCTTGCGATCAACAGAATACTCGTCCTTCTTGAGGCCGATAGTGCGTCGCAGCACCACTTCGGGATGGCCCGTAGGGAAACGGTCGTCGGAGTTGTCGAAGATAATTTCGACGTAGGCAGACATGACGGCAGCTCCAGATCCTTCGTGAAGGAGAGCCTGGCGCTCTTCACGGCTCATTTGCGTATACGCATCGCTGAGAACGAAGCGAATTGCAGCAAAGAAATTACTTTTACCAGCACCATTGCGGCCGACAATGACATTTGTTCCTGGCGAAAATGGTTCTATGACGATTTGTTCTTTGTAGCTACACGCACCGAGGAGACCCTAGTTAGCCATTTCGTTTGTCACCAAAGTTTTCAGCTTTGCGACAATCAGGGTGACGAGAGCTCTGACGCCTAAAAACACACCTTTTGAAGCCCTGGATGATGATTTGTTTAATGTACATAGTGAGCTACTGTGTATACAGAGCCGCCTCAGGTCATGAGTCAGATGAAGCCGGTGTCGTAATGGGTAAGCTATGTAATTGGCAAAAGTAGCCAGACGCGGTCAGGAAGGTTACAGGAGTAGGCTTCGTTAGGCTAAGTTCGGGATGGTTGTCGGGTAAGAAAGATAGCAATCGGAAACTTGAAGTGATTTAGTTTTGCAGTATGTGAAATCAAGTAGGGTGTTGCTTTAAGGCTTGTATAACCTGCGATGCGGTAGGAGAGAAAATAAATGAGGGGATCTTGCCTGAAGGTTGTGACAGGCAAGCAAGCTTGCGACCTTCAGCCTTTCTGCTCCTTCCAAGAACGTAGACGACTGCGAGACTCAAAGCGCGTCAAAGTGCGGGCTGTATAGTAGGAACGCGTCTGCCCTGACGAGTCGAGAATAAAGATTCTGCACAAATATGCACAAATTGGAAATTTGCATAAATTTGTGCTTGTTTTATGTAGATGAATAAATCACGCCAAAAAAGGCGAAAAGGGGTGGTGGCGCAGTTGGGAGCGCGTTAGACTGAAGCTACAAACTTCGGCCCTCGTATACCAGAGTTATCTAAAGGTCACCGGTTCGATCCCGGTTCACCCCAGTGTTCGCTTTTTTTGCCCTTCCGAGCCATCTTTTTTTTTTAGCCATGTATCGTATGTTGTCTGTCTAGGTTTGCAATAACTGGCAATTTTCGGTCAAAAAAGGTCGTGTTTCCGGCGCGCCCGTTCTACTACCTCGTGTGCATGTGATTCTTAATGACGCCATCCATAAAATACCCTTCCCGGGTTGGGTTAGTGAGAAACAACGTCCACCAAATGAGGTATATACTTATGCTTTCAATCCAAGCCAACTATCAAGCAGTTCCAAGTAGGCGTTGGATAAATGCAATCCCAACCTCAACTACCGAGCATTGAGGTCAAAGGCTAGTCTGTCATTACTGACCGCCCAGGAGGTGCTCCCGTCCGGAATATACCGTCGTATTGCTGCGACATAACAGTAGTTACACGTAATAGAGTACAATGAATCAGTCAAGGACTAGCCCAGCCCAGCCCAGTCAAGGCTTTTGAGTGCTGGTATTCAGAACACGCCATTCTACTGATCCTCTTGGTCAAGTTGTAAATCCATGTGACATATAAATGTAAGGCTACATCTCGTTAGCGAGTGCCTGTTTTCACATTCTTCTAGAAGGTCTTTCTGTTATCGATAACATAGCGGTACATTCATTCGAGGCAAGGCATAAGGCAGTGTGATAGGGACAAAACAGGCCAGCATATCATTCAAGGTTTTCACTTATTCCTTCGGACGCTCGCCTCGCTTCATACCGCTCTATATTGGACACTCATAATCTTCCAAATTTCATGTGATCATACCCCCAACCCCATGGTAACCTCTGGGGAAAAAAACCCCCCGAAAAAGAAGAAGAAACAAAGAGACCTACATACATGCTACTAGATGAAAGGGAAGTACCAGTACCAACTCCTTAGCAAGTGATGACTTCGGATACATATTTCTTAACTATGAATCATAACCAGGTGTACCAACTCAACATGTAGTCACTCAAAATGAATATCTCACTACTTTCCTCAACGGGTTTCCCCAGCTTCTCATCAAGCAAAACGAGGGACATGAGAAAAGACGAGCTCAAGAACCATTAGCCGCAGTTCCATTAGTGCTCCATAGCCGATAGATAGTCCTCTACACGGCACGACTCTGAATCCAATTATAACATTCATTCAAAGTGCCGAAATTATGCAGTTCAAAACCTGCCCAGCGTAAAATCAGACGATAGGCAGGACGACGGGGGCTAGGAAACAGGAGTAGGGAAATAATGAGAGAAGATTTAGACCAGATATTCAAAACCTGTGCGTGTACCTGTGTCTGTGCTGTGCAGCTCAAGACACGAAAACGAAGCCAAGACCAAAGTCAAAGCAAACTAATAAATACTTGGGACAAAATAAAATCAAGATAATTGTACGCCAGTCGTCACATGAAATCGAGAAGGGAGAAGGGCAACAATACACGGTAGCGAGGGAGGTAAATCGTGAGGCAAAGGCCAAAATGAAGAAAGAACGGAAGGGTAAGCGTGTGTGAGGTAACAATATGCAAGTCGAGTCGTTGCAGGTAAGGAGAAAAGAGAAAAAATCCCACAGGAAAAGATCTACGGCAGGCACAATCATAGCACCAAGCGTTGGAACTAAAGTCGTCGGCTTACAGCACATGCATATATACAACACGATACGTACAATACACCCTCTCCTGAGAAAGCACATCTGAGGTAACCCTTTTGCGCTCAGGGACAGCCATATACGAGTATGAACAGACATACCCCGATATATACGAAGATACACTTAATACCACAAGAAGGACACCTTGGCTTCATCCAGTTGTAGCACAAGAAGGTGTAGGGTTGGAGAACTGCGCCTCATTTATGGAGAGCCCTCGCATGAAGAGTATCGTAAGGGTTAAAGTTAGGAAAAACATGAATCAGTTACGGGAGAATGGAAGCTCAAGAAGGCAACACGTAAAAACAGGAGAGACAACAAGATAAGGGAGACCCTGGAGCGAGAGTGTCGCCAGTAATACTGCGGAATCTCTGGGCGTCTATGGTGGATGATGGATGGGATGGCAGAAAGGCTCAATGTTTTGACTTGTTCGCATCTCTTCATGTGCAAAATTAGTGACGACACGCTTGTCTTCAAACTCTTTGTTTTATTGTCTTGTTCGAGCTATGTGATTTCTTTGAATATCTTTCTGGGTCACGAGATTCCATGCCTTTCATCGGTCGGTTCATAGCCCCCCTTTTTTCATGTTCCAGGTCGGGCCACCATCAAGCCTCCTAAACCCACAAATAAAAAAAATCCCTTGACTGATTGTGATTATCGACGATCTGATTTGCGGAACGAAGGGCGTATGATTGTATTTGTTTTATTTTAACATCAACTAGACTAGAATCGGCAAGTACGAGACACAAAACTATCTCATAGCATCAGGCAATACAGGTCAAACTGCGAAAAGCTTTCCTTGGTTATGGCGTGGATGATAGCCCCCAATCGACAAAGTATCCAGCCTACCTTAGCCTTGCGATAATACGGGGCAGGGCTGAGATAACAAAGACTATGTAATAGACATCTTATTCAACAAGGAGGAGAGAGAAAAGGAAAAATAAAAGGCAGGGCTAGAAGAGCTTCACGCTAATCGGCGAATGTGAAAATGGGAAAGCACATGCCAGTTAGAAAAGAAGTGGGTATAAAAAAATAAAAGGCTTTGAGAAGGAACGAAACAGTAGACGTAAAATATATTCAAATCAAATCGAAGGAACGAAAGAAACACCAAGTTGCAGCTGCCGCTTTGGGCACGCTAGGCTCAGGGAATGGGAAAGACGTAAATAATTGCCCAAACGAATGAACAGATTAAGAAAGCAAGGCTAAATATTTTTTGTAACAGCAAGTGGAGAGATGTTGGAGTTGGCGGTAGAACTAACTACCATTAATTGGGGAAAGTAAACATCGTCAACCCGCGAGTAAACAGAGTGGATGTTGCCCATATGAATGCCCCTGGGTTGTTAATTATGGGCAGAGGTAAAAGTACTTGCAGGGTTGCCCCGTTTTTGGTTTGTTTTCTGTCTGTCTAGGACAGCACCAAATGAAAAATAAAGAGAGACACGCAATAAAGAAGAAAAATGCACGAAATCGTAGAATGTGCGAAAGTAGTAAGTGCCAGCAAACAGGCTGGGGGGAGGCACTTGGTTCTTGGCTAAAGAAGAAGGCAGAAAAAAACCGCCGTACAAAGGAAAGAGGAAAGCATAAAACGGCAGTAACTGGACTAGGTGATGACCTTTTTCTTTTTATTTCTCTTTCTGACTTTTTTTCTCATCTTTTTGGAAAGAAGTTGGGAAGAATTAGGAAGGAGAAAAGATGACAAGTACTCCACATGTACCTGGGGCTAAAGAACAGGGGTCGGGCAGGCATTGGCAGGTCTTTTGTAGCCTTTTGTTTGGCGTGTTTTGATGTGTTTTGGTGTGTTTGAAGCCAGGAGTGACCGGGAGAGAGTAGGGAAAGTGAGGGAAAGTGGGCAAGTGGGCAATAACGCGGTACTTCCAGGGTACCGCATGACAGGGCCCCGGTCTGTCCTATGAATGGGACCCAGCAACACGTATAAAATAGCATGTGCTATACTTATAGAGCGGCTTGCCCCTCGGCCCCCTCGCCTTTGATTCTTCTCGCTGATTTATTCTTCCCATCTTTTTTTTCTGGCCCCAAAGCAGCTTTTTGGCCAGGCGCTTTTTGATACGTGGCAACCCTTTTCTCTTGTGTTCGCTCCCAACCAAGACTTCCATTCCCATCTCTGGGCTTGCCAGGTCTTTTTGCTGCAACAATTTATCTATAATTGTTCCTTTCTTGGTGGGATTTCTTTTCTCGTCGCTTGTCACGATATTTTTAATTCTTTTTTTCTCGACCTCTTTCCTTTATGACGACGCCTTTCCATTGAAGCTCTGATATGACTCCTTCATAAATCCTCTTTTCTTGTCTATTTTCTTTTTCTACGCTTTGGACAAGACTGCCTCCCCTGCTGTTCGCGATACCTCAGCATCTTGGCCCTCCTGTCTTGTTCTAATTGGAGCTTGCTAGGTCCAAGCCAAGAGCTAAAAAGGAAGCCTGCAGCTTTTGTGTAAGCACAGCAACCCACTATAATCAGTATAAATGATGTGTACCGTTTGCTCATTCTAGCTGCTTGCTTGGTTGCCTATATATCAACCAACGGTTAGCCCTGGTGCAATGCACATATCGACTTCCCTTTTTTATTTCTTCATCAGCTCTATATAAATCTGTACATTATAGAAGAAGCCTAGGGCTCTAACAACTTGTCTTGTAGGCCTGGACTCAAACTTCCCACCTTCTTACAGCAAGGCCGACCGGTGATCTGAGGCCTTCCTCATTATCAGCTTCACTTGCACTCTGTAAGTCTCAGGTAGACACATGCATACACATGCATATATGCATCCCGGGCACCCCATCCTGACGGTACTTTAACATTTGGACGTCGCACTAACAAAGCTATGTCTAGGCAAGCCAAAGGATGACAAAGCTGCCTTGAAGGCTAAACAAAAATTATTCAACCCAATCACCTTATCCTACCATTTGCAGTCTAGTTCACCATGGCTTCAAGGTGAGTGGTCTTGTTTCTTTCCACCTGTCCGCATTAGTCGTGTAACATTGTATACTAATATCTCATATAGACTCGATCGTATTGTAACGTGAGTAGAAACATTAGAAGCTGATCTCCTTTGTTTGTAGCTGACATTTGAGTCCCATATCTAGACTACTGGAAACAGGTAGCACTCGCCTCATTAGAGAGACTGCCGTCAACCAACTTGCCGACTGGCAAAAACAACAACCCGAAGAACTCTTCAATCTGCTTGCTCGCGTTGTGCCCTATCTCAGACACAAGGACTGGGAGACAAGAGTAACAGCTGGAAATGCCATTGGCAAGATTGTCGAAAATAGCGTCCTTTATGACCCAAACGAAGATGAGGATGGCTCCTTGGCGCCAGTTAAGACCCTTGATGATGACAGTGCTGTGAAAAAAGAAGAGGACTCAAATTGCGCAAGCACAACCCCTAATGAGGTTTTGTTTTCCTTTGATACTCTAAACATAGCCAATGTCGCTCTTTACGGCCGTGAATTGCTACGCGGCGGTCCTATTGATGTGAATCTGGCCTTGTTGGACTCTATAGCACGTCTGAATCACTTGAAAAAGACGTTAAATGGTCGTCTAGGCCTGCTTGGCCGTAAGTTTAACGACGAAGAGATTCCCGTACCCATCGAGGTTGGTAGCCCTATGCACGTCGACGGCAGTAGTAACGGTGCCTCTGTTAAAAGTGAGGGGCCTTCTGGAGCTGCTGGAGACGAATCGGGCCTGAGCACTCGCCAGCTTAACGTTTTGAAGCGCAAGCGGAAACGCGAGGCTCAGAAAGCTGCTCAAGGCAAATCTGGCTTTGGTGACCTGTCAATTCGCAGAAGCAATCCCACCACCATTGAGTCTACAGGTGGTGCTGATGACGACGAGTCAAAAAAGGGCAAGGTGAATGATTTCTTCAACCTCGACCGCCCGACTGATGTCGACGAGGATTCAAAAGTGGTGTCGGAGTTTAAAGGCCCTGTTGTGCCTATCAAGTCAGAAATCGAGGCTGAGAATGTCCTCGAAGGCTCCGAGTGGCCCTTTGACCGGCTTTGCGACTTTCTCAAGATGGATCTATTTGATACCAACTGGGAGACTCGGCATGGTGCTGCCATAGGTCTAGGTGAAATTCTCCGTGTACATGGCGCTGGTGCTGGTCGTCTCCGTGGCATGTCGCGAGACAAGAACAACCGTCTGAACAAGCAATGGCTAGATGATATGGCGTGTCGTCTCTGCTGTGTTCTCATCCTTGACCGCTTTTCTGACTATAGCTCCGATACTTCCGTAGCCCCCATCCGCGAAACTGTCGGTCAAACTATGGGTTCTGTATTGAAGCATCTGCCAAAGTCTTCCGTCTTGGGCGTCTACAAAATTCTCCACCAAATGGTGATACAAGACGATCTCAACCTGGTAAATCCAAGTTGGGGCATTTGCCACGGTGGCATGATTGGCTTGCGCTACGTTGTAGCTGTACGTAAAGACCAGCTCCTTGCCAACAAAGAAATGGTTGATGGAATAGCCCAGGCTGTCATGAAGGGGCTGGCCGATAACGATGATGACGTGCGGTCGGCTAGTGCAGCTACTCTAATTCCCATTGCCAAAGAGTTTGTCGACATGAGACCCTTGAGTCTTGACTCTTTGATCGACATTGTGTGGAATAGCTTGTCAAATCTCGGTGACGACCTTAGCGCTAGCACTGGCAAGATTATGGACCTCTTGGCTACTATGTGTAGTTTCCCCGAGGTTCTCCGCATCATGCAAGCCACTGCTGCTCAGGATGCCGAACGATCCTTCTCCCAGCTTGTCCCGCGTCTTTACCCATTTTTGCGTCACACTATTACTTCGGTGCGCTTGGCAGTGCTCAAGGCGCTGGTAACCTTTGCTAACTTGGAGGTCAATGCTGGTTCAAATGCTTGGCTCAATGGTCGGCTTTTGCGGTTGATCTTCCAGAACATATTAGTCGAGCGAGACAAGCAGACCCTGGAAAAGTCTATGGAGGTTTGGTCAGCTCTGGTCAGCACTCTGTCCAAGGATCCTCAGATTCTTGCTGACGAGTTTGGCGCCCATGCTTCCGACCTCATCGAGCTTACCCTATGCCCTATTGGCACGTCACGCAACAATGTCCCAATGAAGGCACATCTCTTCCAAAAGCCCTCAGGGGGATTCTATCATCTTCCAGGTGCCCCAGCTTCTACAGCCAGAAACTCACCCGTTGATTCCTTGGCTCCTGGGGATAGACCACAGAAGCGCCGCCGCAAATCTACCAAGGTTGAAGACCCCCCACCCACCGTGTCTAGTACTACCCATGACGTTGATGGCCACATGATGCAGGGCGATGTTGACTTGGTGGGAATGGATACTTTGACTCGATCGCGCGTCTATGGCGCCCGCGCCCTAGGCTTGATTCTGGCTGTCCTTCCCTTGAATATCACTCAGTCTTTGAGTTCCTTGATTATTGAGGGTATGAATAGGCCTTACTCTTCAACCCAATGGACTGCAGCCATGATTATAGATGAGACGGCAAAGAACAGTATCGACACCAAGGTGTTTGATGTCTTCATCCCCAACCTCCAAAAAATCGTTGATTCTGAGCGTCCCTCATCATATCGTGAGCTTGTTGGGCACTTTCAACGAGTCCGTTCTCAGTGCCAGCAAATGTTTAACATTTTCCGTGACCATGGCAAGGTTTCTGCCAGTCGCATGCCCCTATTACCTGTCATTGTTCAAGGAGAGGCTGAGGCTGGCCCTAGTGCTTTTTCTCTCACTCATGCCGAGAAGGCTATTGCCGAAGACTTTGAGAAACTCAAGAAGGTCATGTCGCCTGGGCATCGTATGATTGTTGCTCCGCAAGTTGAAGATGCCCGGAGCTTGACACGCAACTCTATAGAAGAGGCCTGTTCTGCAAAGACCCTCCGTGACATCCGTGTCAAGGCAGCAGCAGCATCTGCTCTTGTTGCTATTCGAGCTCTACCTAAGAAGCCTAGCATCCTCATCAAGTCAATTATGGACAGCATTAAGTCAGAGGAGAATCTTGTGCTTCAAAACCGTGCTTCTGCAACTATCGCCCAACTGGTGCGCTTGTTTGTTGAGCTTGGTCGACGTGGTCCGGCTGACAAAGTTGTCGCTAATCTTGTTAAATTCTCTTGCATGGAAGTTGCCGAGACGCCGGAATTCCCCGTGCATGCTACCAAGACTGACTGTATCTTGTCTATGCTAAAGGAAGAGGATAGACCAGACCACGCTGATGCTATTCAATGGGCTAAAGAAGTCAAGGCTGCACGGATCACTCGTCGTGGTGCTAAAGAAGCCCTCGAAATGCTGTCTCATGCGTATGGACCCAAGCTTCTGGAGATGGTTCCTAGCTTGCGGCAATTCATGGAGGCTCCTCTTGTACAGGTGTTTAGTACCGACGAACTCCCTGCTGCTGTTCACGATGCCGAAGACACTCTGGGTCAAGATGTGGTCGATGCCTTGTCAGTCATACGCACCCTCACGCCTAGCATTGCCCCTGAACTTCACGAGTTTGTGCTTAGTGTGCTTCCATATATTATCAAGGCTTTGCACTCTAAGCTGTCTGTTTTCCGCTACATGGCTGCTAAGTGTATGGCAACGATTTGCAGTGTCATTACGGTGCAGGGTATGACTGCCCTGGTTGAAAAGGTCTTGCCTTCTATCAGCAACCCCGTCGATCTTCATTATCGCCAAGGAGCCACTGAAGTCATTTATCACTTGATTGCCGTAATGGGTGATGGCATCCTACCATACGTCATCTTCCTTATTGTCCCAGTATTGGGTCGCATGAGTGATTCGGATAACGATATCCGCCTTATTGCTACGACATCTTTTGCAACGCTAGTGAAACTAGTACCCCTTGAGGCCGGAATTCCTGACCCACCGGGTCTTTCCGAAGAGCTCCTCAAGGGCCGTGATCGTGAGCGTACATTTATTTCGCAGCTTCTCGACCCCAAGAAGGTGGAGCCATTCAAGATTCCCGTTGCCATCAAGGCAGAGTTGCGTTCATACCAACAGGAGGGTGTTAATTGGTTGCATTTTCTCAACAAGTACCATCTCCACGGTATCCTTTGTGACGATATGGGCTTGGGAAAGACACTGCAGACTATCTGCATTGTATCTAGTGATCACCACCAAAGAGCAGAAGAGTTTGCTAAAACTGGAGCCTCAGATGTCCGTCGTCTACCGTCACTTATTGTTTGCCCACCAACACTGCCTGGTCATTGGCTCCAAGAGCTCAAGAACTATGCCCCTTTCCTATCGGCTGTTGCGTACGTTGGTTCCCCCGCCGAGCGACGTGCTATGCAAAGCAGAATTTCCGGTTATGATATCGTCATTACATCGTACGATGTATGCCGCAACGATATTGGCTTTTTGGAACAGTCTACGTGGAACTATGTAGTACTGGATGAGGGCCATCTGATTAAGAACCCTCGTGCCAAGATCACGCTCGCAGTCAAAAAACTAGCGTCGAATCATAGACTGATCTTGACTGGTACTCCTATCCAGAACAATGTGCTTGAGCTGTGGTCGCTGTTTGACTTCTTAATGCCCGGTTTCCTCGGTGCTGAAAAGGTCTTCCATGATCGGTTTTCCAAGCCTATTGCCGCGTCTCGTCATGCCAAGGCATCATCCAAAGAGCAGGAAGCCGGTGCTCTTGCAATCGAAGCACTGCACAAACAAGTTCTTCCATTCTTGCTGCGTCGTCTCAAGGAGGAGGTGCTCAATGATTTACCGCCCAAGATCCTGCAAAACTATTATTGTGACATGTCGGAGCTACAGAAGAAACTGTTTGAAGATTTTGTCAAGAAGCAGGGCAAGAAGATCCACGAAGAGGCTGGAAAAGAAGACAAGGATGCTAAACAGCACATCTTCCAAGCCCTACAATACATGCGCAAGCTGTGCAACTCGCCGGCATTGGTGATGAAACCCGGCCATAAGTCGTATGATGACACGCAAAAGTTCTTGTCCAAGCAGGGTACTAGTCTAGAGGACCCAAACCATGCACCCAAGCTGACCGCCCTGCGGGATTTGCTTGTCGATTGCGGCATTGGCGTTGAGGGCGACAATGGCAACGACCCGCTGTACCAGCCCATCAAGCCGCATCGTGCGTTGATTTTCTGTCAGATGAAGGAGATGCTTGATATGGTACAGAACACTGTGCTTAAGGCTATGCTGCCGTCAGTTTCGTACCTTCGCCTAGACGGCTCCGTCGAGGCTAACCGCCGCCAGGACATTGTCAACAAGTTCAACGGAGACCCGTCGTATGATGTTCTTCTTCTGACCACCTCGGTTGGTGGGTTGGGCCTGAACTTGACTGGAGCCGACACGGTAATTTTTGTCGAGCACGATTGGAACCCGCAAAAGGACCTGCAGGCCATGGATCGGGCACATCGTATTGGACAGAAGAAGGTTGTCAATGTGTACCGGCTAATTACGCGCGGCACGCTGGAGGAGAAGATTCTTAGTTTGCAACGCTTCAAGATCGATGTGGCGTCGACAGTGGTCAATCAGCAGAACGCAGGCCTGGCGACGATGGACACAGACCAGATTCTGGATCTGTTTAGCCTGGACGATTCAGGGCCTAGTCTCATAACCGACAAGCCTTCAAATGGCAACGACATTGAGGGCCGCGAGGAGGATATGGTAGATGTGGAAACGGGCGATGTTAGAGTTCCAGGAAAGAAGGCCTGGACCGATGGGTTGGGTGAGCTGTGGGACAACAAAGAGTACGAGGAGAGCTTTGACCTCGATGGCTTCTTGAAGAAGATGCAGTAGCAAAAGGACGGCGCAAGGCAATAGGGAAAGTATGGCGGGCGTGTATTTTCTCTCGTATTTCTGTGTGTATTGCTCGTTTTAGTGTAGTTTTACCTTAGCATGGCGTTGTAGAGTACGTGTTTTGTTTTCTCTATTTAGTTAGCATAGCTAGTCTTTCTGGCAGCAAATGGCCTTTATCCTCTCTTGTCCTGGTCCCTGGTCTTGTCGTGATGTCAGACGAGGCTGCTGATGACATGATGCTTTTCACCTTTCAGCCTTGCCCCACATCGGCTAGGATATTTCTCCTTCCTATTTGGGCCTTTTTATTAGCGGGATGATGAACTTTTTTGGTGGGGTAGCTTGTTCTGGAGGGTTCCTTGGTCTTCTAAATTTACAGACAACTAACCGTTCTCCCCTTCAACCAACACCCTGTTATTGGATCACATACAAACCAACTGCCGTCTCCTTGGCGAACAGTACACTTCGTTTCTTGTGGCTATATGGACGCAAACTGCCGTTTTATTGCTGGGTTCTAGTTCCACAGCTGCATATACATATACAGACACCTACTCGTTACAACTAACAACCATCACGTCATCATAAGCTCTGGCTGCAAGATGCCCCTTAACTACAGCAAATGGGTACGAGTCCTCTTTTCGCAACGTCTGTTATGTGTAATAACCCGCCTAATCTTCTTTCTTCTCGCTATTAGGATGCTCTCGAGCTGAGCGACGACTCTGACGTCGAAGTTCACCCCAACGTTGACAAAAAGTCGTTCATTCGAGCTAAACAGAACCAAATTCACATGGAGCGTGCGCAGCGAAAAGCCCAGATCGAAGCTTACCACTACGAAAAGATTGTCGACTCCGGCCTGCTATCGCGCATAGAGGCACTTGTTGCTTACCTCAAATCCAACTCTGCCGCCATTGCCTCGGGCGAAAAAAATGCCGGCCAGGTTGCATTTGCTGCCATTATGGAGACCGCGCCCAAGGATAAATCCGCCGATAATCCGCCGCCACGCCCGCAGGTCATGCAAGAGGCTGACAAGAAGCCGCCGACATATACAGAGATGCTGATGGGCCTCCTCGATCAGGTAAACAAGACCCTTGAGGAGAAGAAGGTGGCGACCGAAGGCCGGTTCAACGCAATCATCCAGGAACTCGAGGTGCATGTGGCCAAGATAAAGCAGCTTTCGGCTGAGAATGCAAAGAAATGCGAGGAGCTGGAGAAGCTGGAGGGCAAGAAAATCACAAGCGAATCGTACCACACGGGCTTTGATAGCTCGCATGTCAACAAGAATAAAGAACTTGCTGGCCAGTCGTCGAAGGCTCAGGAGACCCAGAGCCAAGTCGAGCTGATCAACCCCAACTTTGACATGAACACCGGCCGTGAGAAGGATGCCCCGCCCTCGGCCCTGGAAAACGATGATGAGGAAATTTCGGCTTCTCCGCTCGCCAAGCAATTCGCCCGTATTCCGCCCAACGACCATGCCGCGGCGCTTTCCTTCCTGCGTGCGAATCCACAAATACTCTCGGAGCGGGAGCAGGATGGCCTGATGGTTGATGCCTTTGATGCGGCCTTGGAGGGCCACGATGATCTGTGCCGGCAAAACGTGCACCAGGCGCTGCTGATCCAGTATTGCCGCGCATTGGGCAAGGATGGCGTAGCCATGTTCTTCCAGCGCATCACGACACGCGGGCATCAAGCTCAGGGCGTCTTTTTCAAGGATGTCCAAGATACGTACATGCGCATCCGCACACGGGCACGCGAGATTGTGCGCGAGCGTACGGCGAAGCCTGAGGGCGTAGAACAGATTCAACTTGAGGCTGTAGAGCCTGGCACTGAGATCTCCATCGAGGTTCCGCCTAAAGATAGCACAGACCCTGAAGTACAGGCTAGCAGAATAATCTTTGAGAGCTTCTCGGAAGACATGCAAAAGGCGCTTGAGAGTGGCAGCCTCGAGAAAGTCAACAAGGTTCTGGGCGAGATGAAGGTAGATGAGGCTGAGGCGCTAGTGGGCCAACTGGGTGATGCAGGCATTCTGGGCGTCAACGAGCTCATTGATGCCACAACGGAGGAAGGGAAGCAGCGCCAGGCACAGATCAAGGAAGAGGGAAAACAGGCCAAGGAGGCACGGGAAAAGGCAGCAGCCGAGGAAGAGGCGACATTGGAACCGGAGGCCGTGCCCGACCCAGAGTAAGCTAGAGCCGATGAAGAAGTGGCGCTGGATGTTGGTCTACAAATGGGGGGTTTATGGATAGACAGATTGAATGAAGAGTAACTACAATAATGCGCAGTGATACAGGATGGGAGCGGGGGTAGTCAGATGAAGCTGAAGCTGGAGCTGGTAGCTTGTCTAGCCAGGCGGGAAATCAGTCTTCGAGGATGACGCGAAGGAAGAAGAGGGAGAATCCCTGCGCGCCTGAAGGGCTTTGTGCTTTTGACGCGACAAGAGCGAGTGACCGGAATGAGAAAAGCCGACGTATGACAAAGTCGAAGCAAGGGGAGAGACCAAGCGACTTCTGCAAACAAAACCAAAGACCCATCCAATCCATATCTCTTGGATTTCACCTAGTTTATCCCGGTCGGTATTTCCTTCCTCTCGCTCCAGGCTGATGCTATTCTTGGCTTTATGTAGATTTAACGAGACTGGCAA
>NETT01000303.1:1598-30184 GCA_003449175.1 Ceratocystis smalleyi
CTCCCCCCCCAGCTAGGCGGCCAGACGGGCTACATGGTTTATCCTACCCCGCTATCTTCTCAAGCTCCCTTTTCGCCATCAATTTACCAAGCCTTACGTTCGGCGCGATCCAATTTCAGACCCGGCAAAAGAAAGATGAGCTGTCCGGACCTACAAGAAGTGCATGATTTCCTGGTTGACCTTGCCCACAGGGCAGGCAAGGTGATTGTTTCAGCCAACCCCCAAGACCTGGACCAGGACACCAAACTCAACTGTAAGTTGGCTAGACACGCCGAAGCTTCTACTGGGTGCCGGCTAACAATAAACCACCCCCCTCCCCCCCCCCCCTTTTCCCATATAAAGCGGTTGATCTTGTCACCGAATGTGATAAGGCTGTTGAGGCGATGGTCTCCTCTGCCCTCTCCGAGAAATTCCCTGATGTATCTTTCATGGGCGAGGAGACCTACAAGCCTGGAATGACTCTGGGCCCCGAACCTACCTTTATTGTCGATCCCATTGATGGGACGACCAACTTTGTCCACGGCTTCCCTAATGCTTGCATATCCCTGGGCCTTGCTATCAATCATGTCCCCGTGGTTGGCGTTGTGTACAACCCGTTCCAGGACCTCCTCTTTGCCGGCGTCAAGGGCCAGGGCTCCTACATGATCCGTGCTGGAGGGCCGAAGCGCAGCCTTCCCCTGTCCAGCAACCCGGCTGCTCTGCACCGGCTAGACACAGCTCTTGTTGGATTCGAATGCGGCTCGGACCGCACGGGCGCCAACTACGAGCTTAAAGTCGACGTGTTTCGCAGACTGACGGCGTCCAAGGAGGATGGCGGCCACATGGTTCATTCAACGCGCGCCCTGGGGTCGGCGGCACTCAACATCTGTGCTGTTGCGGCTGGCCAGATGGATATCTACTGGGAAGGCGGCTGCTGGGCTTGGGACGTATGTGCTAGTTGGTGTATTTTGACCGAGGCAGGTGGTAGGATGGTTGGTGGAAATCCCGGAGATTGGAATCCGGCCATTGAATGCAGGAAGTACCTGTGCGTTCGCGGCGCGCCTAGCGGGCAGGAGGGGCTGGTTGAGGAGTTTTGGAGCGCGATGGGTGGCCGCAAGCTGGTCTATGATATTTAAAGTTGAGCCCGCAGCCACGAGCTTGGACATGGACTTGTTGAATGTCTACGGGACAGCCACGAGCTTGGGCGGTATCTATGTATGTGTTATTTTACGTCTACCTGACGAGCTTGGGCAGCAGATGATGCACGACGGGCGTATAGGGTTGTGTAAAAGTGGAGCCGCCTGCTTTTGCCCCGCATATAACATCGGTTAAATCGCGATTATTAATGAAACGGGCCATTGGTCTAGTGGTATGATTGATGCTTCGGGCTTCACAGTCCTCTGCGGCAAACCGTAATTGTGTCAGGTCTCGGGTTCGATCCCCGAATGGCCCCATCGTGTTCTTTTTGCATCGACGACACCGTTGTATGGTGCAGACTCACTCAAGCCCTATGCGATCTCTGGTCGAAATGCCAAGACCCCGTGATAGTTCACTCTTGTTTTTTTTTTTCTTCTTCCATGTATATACATCCCAACCGGCATCACAGCGCCTTTTAGTCACAAGGGTTCATCAGGGTGTGCATGCCTGAGATATAGAATCCCGTCCAACAACACACAGTGCCCACTACGCAGCAATATAGGCTCAGCCACAAGCAACACCAGATCACCTGTTGTCAAAGCAGGAAGAGAACACGACTAGGCGACCTTCTATTTTTAGCGTTCCCGTATTTACGAAACCTAGAGCTTGTACTGTTGAGATTCTCTCCTTGGCAGCCTGTCAAATGTCGAGTAATATGATCCTTTTCCACAAGCACAAGCATAGACAAAAGCTCCGGACATTGATTGTCATTATTCCTCCATCGTCTTCAATGTCACGCCCTCAACTTCTTGGCTATTGTTATTGTATTATTTTACGTCTACCTACGTCAACTTCTGGGCTTAGCTACCCCTCACTATATAATATTGGGTCTGGTGCCCTCTTCCCTGTTGACGTTCTGGATCTTGCGCTTGTCGTAATGAAACTGGGGATTAGGGGGCTTATGGCGGGTAGCTGGGTGCCTATTTGATTTGAATATATATTTATCGTCTACTGGACCTGGGTGCCTATAGGGCTTGCCTTGCAGTTGTTAGGGAAAAGGGGGATGGAGGGGGGATATCAACCGTGATTGAGACTGGCCAGGAGTATGCACTTGTTTTTTCTTGCACGGCTTGGGGTGTTTTTCATCTCCTTTTCTCCCCAACCTACTTCGCTCGACGTCTTTTTGATTTTCCAAGCAGCATGCAAATCACATCAATTTATTAGACCCTGACTCGCACGCAAGAACAGCACGGTACAGGGCAGACGGGCGCTGTAGCTAGGATTGGGGGCAGACGCTTAGCGGTCTAGTTTCTGTCTTGTTTCTTAGGGCAGAGATGCTAGCTTAGCACATGAATGGAAATCTCTTCATTGATTTGATTTGAATATATTTTACGTCAAAATCTCTTCATTTGACACCTCCCTAACAGCTAACAGAGTGTGGCCCCTTCTTTTGTCGGGACCCAATGAACCTGTAGGAAACCCCCTCAGCACAGGGATGCAGCCAGATGGTAGGGCGGGACAGGAATAGGCCCTCAGGTACATTCCAGGAGAGAGCACATGCAAGTTACCGCAACATCCCTATTGGCGGGCAGATGGTAGGATAAGAGGGTACTGTCTACTTGTCCACTCTGGTTCTGCAGCGGTCGTGAGTTATGGTAGTTTGTTAGCAGCTGATACAGAGACAAGAATGGCTCAGGGGAAGGGCCAAGAGTCTCTCTGGAAGACGGCAAGACAGATGGCCTGGCTGGCCGTGGGTCTTTTTATCTTTATTTATTTTTATAAATCTCTTTACTAGGTTCGTATGGAGGGGTGGTATATGGAGTTAAGGGCGGCTGAGCTGGTTGGGTGCTTGCTGTGCTCATACAAGCACAACGCCGCACTAACGTGTGCGTACTATACTATACATCCACAGTCTTGCATATGCACGTAGCACTTGTCGCTTGCTGCTGAAACCAATGGCTGCGGGATTATGCACCACTCGGAAAACGGCCTGGCAAGACCAGGCTTGACAGGACGACAGCACACAACCAACGCGGTCCATTCAGTCCACGTACAGCCGTCATGAACTGGTTACTTCTAAGCAAAGGCACCAGGAGGCAAGGCTCTGTCTCCCCTTGAGATCCTCCTTATCCCCTCCGCCACCTATGCCGCTGTGTCGTTGCAACACTGCCACACTGGGCAGTTAGCCCTCTCGTCTGTCTCTTTGACTATGCGGAGCTGTGTGCATGGGGAAACCAACGGGTGCGTCACGTCACTGGCATCTGGAGGAATGGCTTGCGCAAGCTCTAGCAGCTGATGAATGCGAAAATGAGGGTGCAAGAAAAGAGCCGGCTTTGTCCCCTCAATCTCAATGGCTCAGTGGCCAGCCGCGAAAGTGGAGGAGGGTGGAAGAAGAGCGGGGCCGCCACATGTGGTTTGAATGGCTGAGGCGGCGGGAGCAGCTCCTTCCTAGACGCCTTCCTGACCAATGTCTCTCTTTGCTGGGTGTTGCACCAGGAGGAAACAAATAAAAGAAAGGAGGGAAGCAAGGAAGGAGGCAAAAAAGGAAACTAGGAGTTAAGGGGAGCTCCTCCAAACACTCGCAGTGTCTAGTTACTTCTGGGCGCGGACACCAGCCCGGACTTGCACTGCACTGCGCTGTAGCATTGCATTGGCTAAGCCAGTGGAGGTGCAAGACCTGTACACCATGTACGCCGGTGATGCTAGGAGACCAGCCAGCAGGAGAGCAGATGAAAGAGCCCTTTAGGTGACTTTCCCTTGAAAGGGACTGCTGAAGGCGGAAACAAAAGCGCGAGAGCCTGGTAAAAGGAATAATAAAAAAGAAATAAAAGACCCCTGCCGCCTGCCCAGCGCTGCAGATTGTTGTGTTCCCCAACTGTACCGCTATTTACAGCGCTCACAGTGTCTAAATACAGCACTCCAGGCATTGTGTGCCTGTGTGCCACGTTATTCAGCCTCCTTTTCCTACAGTAAGTCAGGTCAACTAAGCCTCGTTCTCATGGTTAGGTGCTGTTGCTGTTGCTGTTGCTGTTGCTGGGCTGGATTTCACTTCCTTCCTTGAACAGTGTGTACCGTGTGTACGCCTGGCCTGGGCTCCTTCCAAGGGCATATTTTCCCCTCTTCCTTTCCCTCCTCGCTCGCCTCTCTTCTTTTCCTTCTTTCTTGTGTTTCTTCCTCCTCCTGCTATCCTCTCCCATCTCAACTGCCCCCAACTAGGCTCGCCGTCTTGTGCCTGGCCTCATCCTGTCCACTTCTTTGGTCAGCTTCTTGTTCTGGTAAAGCTAAAAAAATAAAAATAACGGTTCCATTCCAGAGCCACCCTCCTCTGCGTCGTCTCCCCCCCCCTTGATTATCCCACCAGCCTCCCAAGCTCCGCCAGAAGCACTGTCAAAATACGGCCAAGAGCCACAGCCATTCAAAAGTCCAAGCTCATTTTTATCCCAGCTTAGCAACTTGGGCGCCGTCTTTTCCTCCGTTTTCCTGTCGTTTATCATCCCAGCTTTCTTGCCCGCGCTCTTGCTTTCCACTTTTCTTTTCTCCAGACGCTCGTTTCCTCTTGCTTCGCTGCTAGCACCCCATCGTCGTCATATTGCGGCTGCTTGGATCGCCCATCTTTGTCTCAGCACTGTCAAGTTCATTCTCGCTGGCCACGCTACTATTCTTATCCAACCCCCCTCCGCTTCTTCAGCATGGCTTACCATGGCCAAGGAAACAACGATTACGAAGGCGAGCCTTTGCGGGACCTCCCGCCTGCCGGAAGAGTAAGTCAGCTTCTATGCCACATTCTGTGCATACATGGCCCCCATCGGCACCACCGTGTGTCCCCTGAACCGTTCATCTATAACATTGGCCATCTTCTAACGAATCCCCATCATGGACAGTACCACATTCCTCCCGTCGATGATTCGGAAGAATCAAACCATTCGCTGCTGCGCGACAACCACACTCCTAGCAATGACTATGGCCACATCAACCAATCTGGCCACCTGGGAGAATCACTTGATATCCAGGTCCCCGACCGTCCTACGTCGGCCTACAGTCTCACAGAGTCGTACGCTCCTGGCGCCCAGCTGAATCAAGGACCCGGTGCCCCTCCATCACCAGGATACCACAACGACCCCTACTCGAATCAACAATACGCCTCGGACTTTGATAATACCGGCGGCTACGGCGGCTATGGAGACCGTCCTGTATCGACAGCCGATCCCGATGACAACTGGGTGGCTCGTCAGCAGGTCAGCGGAGGGCTAAAACGCTATGCCACCCGTAAAGTCAAGCTAGTCAAGGGAACGCTGTCTCTGGGCTACCCCGTGCCCAGTGCCATCAAAAATGCTATACAGCCCAAGTATCGTGACGTCGAGGGCGGCAACGAAGAGTTCATGACAATGCGCTACACTGCGGCTACCTGTGATCCCAATGATTTCACGCTAAAAAACGGCTACGATCTGCGACCACGCATGTACAACCGTCACACAGAGCTGCTGATTGCCATTACATACTACAACGAAGACAAGGTTCTGTTGTCCAGAACTCTGCACGGTGTCATGCAAAATATCCGCGACATCGTCAACCTAAAGAAGTCCACATTCTGGAACAAGGGCGGCCCTGCCTGGCAGAAGATTGTTGTTTGCCTTGTCTTCGATGGTATTGAGAAAACGGACAAAAACGTCCTGGATGTTCTTGCCACCATTGGTATTTACCAAGACGGTGTCGTCAAGAAGGATGTCGACGGCAAACCTACTCTCGCCCACATCTTTGAGTACACGAGCCAGTTGTCCGTAACCCCCAACCAGCAGCTTATCCGGCCTATGGAGGATAGCCCGCAGACTTTACCCCCTGTGCAGTTCATCTTCTGCTTGAAGCAAAAGAACTCCAAGAAGATCAACTCTCACCGCTGGTTGTTCAATGCCTTCGGTCGCATTCTCAACCCCGAGGTGTGCATCCTGCTGGACGCTGGCACCAAGCCGTCCCCAAAGTCGTTGCTGGCTCTCTGGGAGGGTTTCTACAACGACAAGGATCTGGGCGGTGCTTGTGGTGAAATCCATGCCATGTTGGGTCGTGGTGGCCGCAAGCTCTTCAACCCGCTGGTTGCTGTTCAGAACTTCGAGTATAAGATCTCCAATATCCTGGACAAGCCCCTTGAGTCGTCATTTGGATACGTCTCTGTGCTTCCTGGTGCCTTCTCTGCGTATCGTTTCCGCGCTATTATGGGCCGACCGCTGGAGCAATACTTCCACGGCGACCATACCCTGTCGGCTCAGCTGGGCAAGAAGGGTATTGATGGCATGAACATTTTCAAGAAGAACATGTTCTTGGCCGAGGATCGTATCTTGTGTTTCGAGCTTGTCGCCAAGGCTGGCCAAAAATGGCATTTGTCCTACATAAAGGGTGCCAAGGGTGAAACCGATGTGCCTGAAGGTGCTCCTGAGTTTATCTCGCAGCGTCGTCGCTGGCTGAACGGTTCATTTGCCGCCTCACTGTATTCCGTCATGCATTTTGGCCGCATGTACAAGTCTGGCCACAACCTAGTGCGCATGTTCTTCCTACACGTGCAGCTTCTTTACAATATTCTTACCGTCGTCTTCTCTTGGTTTTCCCTGGCTTCCTACTACCTTACCACTACTGTCATCATGGACCTGGTCGGAACCCCCGTCCCCAAGACGCCCTCTACCCAATTGTACCACGCCTGGCCTTTTGGTGACAGTGCTTCTCCCATTATAAACGACGTTCTCAAGTACATATACCTGGCCTTTGTCATTCTGCAATTCATTCTGGCCCTCGGTAACCGGCCGAAGGGTTCCAAGTGGACCTACATTTCTTCGTTCTTGGTCTTTGCCCTCATCCAAGGATATACTATTGTCCTCACATTCTACCTGGTCGTTCGTGGTCTTCGCCACGTAAACCCCGACACGGACCTGAAACTGGGTTCTGGCTCTGATTTTGTGGACACTTTTTTCACTGGGTCATCCGCTGCTGGCGTCATCATTGTCTCCCTGGTGTGTATTTATGGACTGTACTACATTGCCTCCTTCCTGTACCTGGACCCGTGGCACATGTTCCATTCCTTCCCTGCCTATATGCTGCTTACTTCAACCTACATTAACATTCTCATGGTGTATGCCTTCAACAACTGGCACGATGTTTCGTGGGGTACGAAGGGTTCCGACAAGGCCGAAGCGCTACCCTCTGCGAACGTGCAAAAGGGCGAGAAGAATGAGGTTGTTGTTGAGGAAATTGACAAGCCCCAGGAGGATATTGATAAGCTGTTTGAGCAGACTGTGAAGCGTGCACTGGAGCCCTACAAGGAGGACGAGGATATGGAGAGAAAAGATGTGGAGGATGGTTACAAGTCTTTCCGTACTGGTCTGGTTGTCTCCTGGCTCTTCTCCAACATTTCCCTCATTGTTATCATCACAACCGACAACTTCAACTCCTTTGGCATGACTGTAAGTGATCTATCTAGCCCTGTTTTGTCGCCATGTCATTCGCTAATCGATATACTAGCAATCGTCAACTGAACGCACTGCCAACTACTTCAAGTTTCTGCTTTATGCGACTGCCGTTCTATCTCTGGTGCGCTTTATGGGCTTCCTGTGGTTCTTGGGAAAGACTGGTCTCATGTTCTGCATGTCGAAGCGTTAAAGTCGAGAAACGGGAAGTATGGCGTGCTGAACGACAATGGACGTGTTGTCACATTTTTTGGTCGAATCTTACTCCTGATCTATCGTGATGCATTTATGATTTTTTAAAGCCATCTCACAACGGTCTGACAGTACCTGTCTCCTTCGGCCTTGGATCTCTTGATTTTCTCGGTTGTCAGGCTGGTTACCATGAAGATGTTGACGTGGTATTTTCATGCTGACATATTTGGATGTTTTTTTTTTCTGCTGTTGTATGGGGCCATGTTGTTTATTTTTCTTTTTCGAAACTGTCTCAAATTTCTTTTTCATGTACACTTGTTAGACTTTGCTAGTTCGGCTCGGTATATGGTTGTACGTTGTAACCTCTGTACCTGATCGGAAGCTACATAGCCATTGCCTTGCGCTTATTTGGGGATTTTATGTATCTACGCTTCGATTCTACTTGTTGGATGTTTTACCTTCTTTTCGTTTTGGAGATATTCTAGTGCATGGCAACGAGAATAACGGGAAAAACGAGAAGAAAAAAAAAGTACACACCTGGAAGTGTTTGTGCTTGATGATTTTGCCTGTTGCCCTGGTATGAAGAGCCTTGCGTTGGACAAGACAAAAAGAAGCGCGGCTGTTGCAGCCGCGGATGATTTCTAATCTCCGATACGGGGAATCGAACCCCGACCCCCACGGTGAAAACGAGGTATCCTAACCGTTAGACCATATCGGACACTGACGACTTCGCTGGTAATCCCAGTTTTAAGTGCCATTATAATCCACCACCAGACGCGTTTTGCCGATATTCAACCGGCGGATTCTGACATCGTCTTGCACCACTTTCCCTCGTTCATCGTCATGGTGCAAATTGAGCCCGACAGCCCAACAATCTTGTTTACGCTTACAAACCCACCGCCGTCGTTTAGCTCCATGCATAGCAAGCTTTCCATTTGCACTCTTGCGCAACCTCCATCCCCCATACTAGGCTGTTTATACACCTTCACCTCCGCGTTGACTTACCTACTCCCCAACTCTACCGACAACAACCCCACCGCTCAGCTGTCCTGAGCTCCGCCTTATCACCAACACTGAACAGTTTCCTAGGCCGCAGCCTGTCTCGTTTCTGTTCATCCAGTGAATCGGCCCAGGAGAGCCTACTCAGCTTTACCCAAAGTTCAACTACAAAAAGCCTTGTATTGCTTGGTTTTTGATATCGCTGGTTTCTTGTACCACCTTACCCAAGTCCGCTTGAACGCACTCAGGTTCCTTCTCTCTACACATCGAACCCAGGTGCCCCTATACCGCCATGTTGAAGATTTGGTCTATGGTACGTCGATATAAACTTGGAGGCTGAATTGCCCATGCGTGGCCAACAATTTGGCGTTCTCGCACTCCACCTATGATTGGGCCGCTGGCCAACATGCTGACCCTCTGTCTTCTTGCCCGCAGAAAAAGCAGCAGCAAGATGCCGAGAATGCTGATACGGCAGCTGGGAAGAAGAAGAAAGTGACGGCGGCGCAATTACGTGTTCAAAAAGGTATACGAACGAATTTGCTCGCCCCCCTCCCCCTCCATCCTCACCTGTCCCATGGCGCATCACATATATCAAACACAGATAGCCCTGGTCTTGCCAGATCACATGCTGATCCGATTGTGCCAGATCTTTCTGAACTCGATCTAGGTAGGACCATGTCCACCGAGTTTCCCGACCCCGACAACATCCTCAACTTCATCCTGACTATCGAGCCCGACGAGGGGATGTACCGCGGCGGCCGCTTTACATTTACCTTTGACATTAACCAAAACTTCCCTCATGAGCCACCAAAAGTGCGGTGCCGCGAGACCATATACCATCCTAATATTGATTTGGAGGGCAAGGTCTGCCTGAACATCTTGCGCGAGGACTGGAAGCCCGTATTGAATCTGAATGCTGTCATTGTTGGCCTCCAGTTCCTCTTCCTAGAGCCTAACGCCTCCGATCCACTGAACAAAGAAGCCGCAGACGATTTGCGCGCAAACAGAGAAACGTTCAAAAACAATGTGTGGCTATCGATGACCGGAGCTAGCATCCGAGGCACCTTGTACGATAAAGTCCACCTTTAGAACAAGCGCAAGGCAACGTTGTAGTTAGACAACGGTGGGTGCTATGCTGCTAGCAGCTGCCGGACCTGTTACTTGGGGATATTCGCATGCAATGTAAAAGAGGCAATGTTAGGTTGTTTTTTTTTTCTTTTCCCCTTCGTTCGGGGGGGTTCTCCTCTGCCTCTTGTGGCGCGCTACAGCGCTATAACACATCATGTAATTAGTCGCTTTATGGACATAAAATTCTAGTGGCTTACGTGCGTAGGGTTACTAGGGTTCCAAAAGACAGACGCGGGGTCAGGATTTTTAGCAAAAACAAGTTATAATAGACCACCGACGACGAGCGACTTGCCACAGGGGATTACCCCGTACTAAGGAAAAGTGCCCCCCCCTACTAAAGCTAGATTGGCTGGGTTTTTATATATCTTGTCAAGGCCGCTAAAAACCTCTAGGCTGGCAGTGCCAGGCGATGCCGACCCGTTCCGTTGTTAGATATTTCTATTAGGCCTTTTGGTCGTGTGCTTTCGTGAGAACGGGTCTCGCGAAAAAGGAGGGGGTCAACCTCGAAGGCCGGTGCTAGGGAATGAGCGGATAATCAATGGCGTTGGCGGGCGCACGTTAAGAAGTTCCTCCTAAAAGACTGACATTTGATAAGGGGAGAGAAGGATTTTCTATGCGTAGGAAAGCAGAGTGGTATGGGCTGAAATATAGTGCTGATATTGTGTGTAGATGCTGCAATTCGCAGTGCACTGTGATATAGGGGTATTCGCGGGTAACGAGGTGGTTGTTGTCAAATGATGAGGGTTACAGTGGTAAACTTGGTAAATAGAGGAAAGGTGCTAATCAGGGCTTGACCAGCCCACAAACTACAAAAGTCTTTTTCACCTGCTTTGTCCTGCAAGTAAACGACGACGTGTGCTTTCTGAATTCGGACGTCGCCCTATTCTTTTGCATAACAGGTGGATTTTGCGTGCGCAGGGTGTGAAAAAAGAAAAAAAGAAAAAAAACCCCCCGCACACACTTCCACAGACGGTTTTACGGCGTGAAAGGACAGACCCTGAAGTCGGATTGAATCGGAAATCCCAGCCTCTGTGGGATTTCATCAGCGGCCTTAGCATGCTTAGCATGGGTTCGAGCCTGGACCTACACAAGAGATTGAGTCTATGTTCGCTGCAGAACGCACCTGGCTTACCTTGTACCAAATTGGCCCTTAGGCTTCGCACCGCTGTAGCTTGCCTGTGCTATTGTTGTTGTTATTGTGTTATTTTACGTCTACCTCCTGTTATTTCGCAGCAATACGACGGAAGCTTGCCTGTGCTTTGCTGCCTCAGGCTTCAAGTAGAGAGCAAAAAGCCAATGGCTACGTTGTGCAAAATTGACCTGGCCGTCGCCATGGTGAGCTCCAATTGGCCGTGGACCCACTTCTGCCGAGGATCCCTGAGGCCGGGAAGAATCGCTCAAAAAGTGTCCTCTGCCAGAGCAAGCAGCAGGATTTTCTTGTCTTCGTCCACTTTCCCTTCCCCTTCCTCATTTATTTTCCTTTTCTTTCCTTTCCTTTTCTTCCCCATAGCTTCCAGTCGATCGCGACTTTCTATCCAAGACCTCTCTCCCCTCAGTCCTTTTTGTTCATAACCCAAAAAATCAGTCACAATGTCTGACAAGTCTGCTAACACCGTCTTGGGCATGCCGGTAAGAATTCATCTTATTTCCCCTGCTTTGTTTATCGCCATGATGTCCTGCTGCGACCCCCCCACGCACGCTGGCTGATTGAGTGCCCGTGAAAATTTGCTACGCATGGCTTCCAATTCATCACCGCCGCCATCCAGCGGTCATCACGCACTCTGCAGCCAACCGCCCATCTGCCAATGGTTGCTCTTGACCCATCAAGCCCAGGCCAGGGAAAAGAAAAAAAGAAAGAAAAAAAGAACGAAAAAACACCACTAGTTGGTCAAGCAGGCGTGGTGATGTGTGTGGACATCTATGCGCTCCCACAATTGATAGGCAGGCCTTCTCTGTCCCACAAGACTATGTAGCTAACCCCGTCTCTCGCTCTAGCCCTTCGTCGTTGACTTCCTCAGTACGTTCAGATGAAGCTTTGATCCTTGCCCGGCCACTTCATTTCGGCTGCCAACCGTGACACTTGTTGGTGTCCCAACATCCTCACTGGCTGGACTGATACAAACAAGACGTCGCTGCTTGCTTCCTTGGTACCCTATACTAACAGCCGAAACAGTGGGAGGTGTCTCCGCTGCTGTCTCCAAGACCGCCGCTGCCCCCATCGAGCGTGTCAAGCTTCTGATCCAGAACCAGGTTAGTTCAAGCAGCCCAGTGTGCCCCTGCTCATGTGTAGCATACCCTAACTTCTTGTGTCGCACTATAGGATGAGATGATCAAGCAGGGCCGTCTGGACCGCAAGTACACCGGCATTGTCGACTGCTTCAAGCGTACCTCCGCTGATGAGGGTATCATGAACCTGTGGAGAGGTAACACTGCCAACGTTATCCGTTACTTCCCCACCCAGGCCCTGAACTTCGCCTTCCGTGACCAGTTCAAGAAGATGTTTGGCTTCAAGAAGGACCGTGATGGCTACTGGTGGTGGATGGCCGGCAACCTGGCCTCTGGTGGTGCTGCTGGTGCCACCTCTCTGCTGTTCGTCTACTCCCTGGACTACGCCCGTACCCGTCTGGCCAACGACGCCAAGTCTGCCAAGAAGGGTGGCGAGCGCCAGTTCAACGGTCTGATCGATGTCTACCGCAAGACCCTGGCCTCCGACGGTATTGCCGGTCTCTACCGTGGCTTCATGCCCTCCGTTCTGGGCATTGTTGTCTACCGTGGTCTGTACTTCGGTATGTACGACTCCATCAAGCCCGTTGTCCTGGTCGGTCCCCTGGCCAACAACTTCCTTGCTTCCTTCCTTCTGGGATGGGGTGTCACCACTGGTGCGGGTATCGCTTCCTACCCTCTGGACACCATCCGTCGTCGCATGATGATGACTTCGGGTGAGGCCGTCAAGTACAAGTCCTCGTTCGATGCTGCCAAGCAGATCGTTGCCAACGAGGGTGTCAAGTCCCTGTTCAAGGGTGCTGGTGCCAACATCCTGCGTGGTGTTGCTGGTGCTGGTGTCCTGTCCATCTACGATCAGATGCAGGTCATTCTGTTCGGCAAGGCCTTCAAATAAGCGACTTGTCATCTGAACGGAACGATGGAGCCGTGGACGACAACGACAGCGCTGTAGTCGCGGCCGAGAAGCATTCCGGTTCTCTCGTAATGAAGTTGATTGAAGCTCAGCTGATTGCGACGGACTCTGGGACGGGGTCGGGGGAGCTGTGGTTGGTTAGATAGACGAGGTGTGGCTCTTCTTTAAAAGTTGGCGACGCTCTTTTGTCTGTGTGTACAACAAACCTCATGAAAATCGATTTCCATAATTTACTTTCCTTGTTAGTTTGATGACCGTACGGAACCTGATGCTGTGCTTGAAAGGGGACGACATGAAGGTGAATGAGGACGGCGTGGGGCGCGAGAGAAAAGTGGGCCCTGAGTGAATATAACGGAGTAGCATTGTTGTGATTTGATTATTTTCCTTGCAACGCAACGAACGACACGCCCAATTGGCAAACGTGGCAATCATGCCTCCCACAAAGAAGACCGCGCCTAACCCAAAAAACACCCGCCCTTCAAAGCCTGCATCAGACAGCGACGCCGCGGGTCCTGCAGACGGTGACAACAGCGCGCCAGGCACAGAGCAGCTGGACGGCGAAGCCAAGGTGCAGGTGCCGGAAGAACTGATTACCCGGGTTCTTCATGACATGTTTGAAAAGGAGAACACGCGTATTTCAAAGGATGCAAATCGCGCAGTGGGCAAGTACCTCGATGTGTTTATTCGCGAGGCGCTGATGCGAGCGTCGGCAGAGAGGGGAGCGCGCTTCCTGGAGGTAAGTCAGGCTAGCATAGGAGAGGGGGGGGGGGGGATGGCCACATGAAAAACAAAACATGGTGTCTTTGCTAACTCGGGCACAATAGGTCGAAGATTTAGAAAGACTGGCGCCGCAACTGCTTCTCGACTTCTGACACACAAGCCATCTCTTCACGAAGCGAACGGGCAAATACTACAAGACACTGCAACATGCAGATGGGCGCCAGGACAACCCACCATACCAGACCACACTTGGGAGACACCTGAAACGAGGCATACTCGCCGTCAGGTAGATGTGGTGATCTTGCTGCTTGGCAATGGTGCCGCGACAGCAAGCCAATCGAAATACACCACGATCTGGAGGCATCCCGTCGCAGCTTATTTGTGTCCTTGTACCGTGGCTCTTTCTTTGCATACCATGGCGTGCCTTGTTTTCGTTCGCTAGCTTTGACAGAAATAAACATTAAACAGCGAAACATCGGCCCATCAGAGAACGTCAAGGGTGCCAAGGGGGGTACAGCCTTCACCCTTGAAACCAACCTTGTTTGGACACCGTTGCAAGCACCGTCGATGAAGCATCACTGTGTCTACGTGACTCGAAAAACAGCCTTGTCATATCGTGATTCCTGTGCTGGGACTTTTTCTTTTTTGATTATGGTGGTCTCTACGCCCTGTGCAATGCGCTCCGCGAAACATGTCCGGATTGATCACCACATTGCCACACAAAAATGTGTTCAACCATGCATTCTACTGGAAAGTAGGGCGTTAAGGGTCGAGCGTAACGAATGAATGTATGCGTGATGGCGGTACTCGCTAGGGGTGGCCGTCGAGGTATAAAAGATGGTGCTCTCTTCCGTAGGCTTGCTGCTCTTCTTGTTCTTCCAGACAGACAACATTATCTCATAGTTAAAACGGACACTTTGTTTTCCTTTTTCCCTTTCTTCTTTGTTTAATCTTCACTTCTCTTCTACAGGCGAGTCCTGTTGTTTACGCGCAAGTCGCTTTTTATATACCTTTTTTTTTTTTCTTTTCCATACAACGATATCTCCGGAAGATACAATATCTAATCTCACCATACCTGATATCCTACGCACCTGTCTACATCTGCATAATCCCCATTCCCGCTTCTCTCCATTTCATACCCTCTAATCCTCCATATCCACAACAATGCAGCTCCGCTTTGCTCTCGTCGCCACTCTGGTCTCGGCTGTCCTGGCCTCTCCTGGTAAGCAACTATTGCGCCATTCCTAGTACGAGACACCCAGGCTATATACTAACATGCTCGTGTAGCTCCATCGTCAGAGGGTGGCTTGTCGTCTTCCTCTTCTTCCTCTAGCTCTTCTGAGTTGTCTTCTGGCTCGAGCTCTGGTTCTAGCTCTACCTCTGGCTCTACCTCTGGCTCTGCCTCTGGCTCTACCTCTGGCTCTGCCTCCGGAACCGAAACTTTTGCCGTCCGTGTCGGCATGGACGCTACAGGCAAGACAGTGCTCAAGTTCTCTCCCGATACCATCACTGCCCCTGTTGGCTCGGTTGTTCAGTTCCAATTTATGGGTGGCAACCACACTGTGACGCAGTCGTCATTCGACAGCCCCTGTGTGCCTATCAGCGAAACATCTACTGCTCTTGGCTTCCACTCTGGCTTTGTTCCAGCGGCTGCTTCTGTTTCCAAGGGCGAAATCCCCGTTTACAGCATCACTATCAACGATACCAAGCCGCTGTGGGTGTACTGTGCACAGGGTAAGCACTGCCAGTCGGGCATGTCTATGGTAATCAACGAGAAGTAAGTTTGTCCCTCCCCCTTTTGCCCGCTCTTCAGCTCTCCGCCCCTCGCGTGCCTCGACAGCCACTAACACAGATGCAATCGCAGCACGGCTTCCAACTCCTCGCGGTCTCTCGCAAACTACCGCACGGCCGCTGCTAATGTTGCTGTGGCCAAGGCGCCAGCAGAGGGCAGCACTTCCGGCGGCGCTGCTGGCCTGGCGCCTGCCCCAAGCTCTGGTCTAGGGTCTGGATCCGCTTCTGGCACGGGCGCATTTTCTTCTGGAACGCCCATCGCCACTGCAGCCGCTTCCAGGATTGGCAACAATGTTGTTGTCCCCGGATTCCTAGCATACTTGGCAATGCTGTTATAAAGGAGGACACGGTAGCTTGGAGGGAGTGACGAAGGGATAGAATCTTGTGAACACATTCGCGCATGAATACAGTACATTGTCCATGTTTGCACCAACTCATGGGGTAGCAAACGTGTAAGCTCAAAAACACTAATCCCGACGCTTCGACATGCATGTATCTAGTGGTTTAATGGTTGACTAGCATTCACTATTTAACCTGGGCTAATTCTGCTTTCCGGGAGCCTTGCGCTTCGGGCGCTTCTTTTGTGCCGACGCACACAAAGGCCGCGGCTCCTCCTTCTCCAGCCAGTTCTCGTCGCGACGGACATAGCCAACTTTGGAGTACTTGTCACTCTTGGCATAGAAGTTCATCCAGTGCAGTAGGGTCTTGTTCATCTGCTCCAGCGCATCCTCGCGCTCCTTGGCGCGCAAGGCTGCCAGTTCCTCTGGCGAATAGAGGCTATCAATCTCGGGATCGTCGAGGGGAATGAACATCTCTTCGACACCACGCATGTCGGCGGTGCGGTCTTCAGCGAAGCAGCCAGTAACATAGGCACGGGCCGCATCAACACCGGCAAAGTATTGGTAGGAGCCGCCGGGGCCGTAGACACGGCGGCCGGGAGTGACATCGTAGATGGTGCCGTTGATGGCAATGTAGAGAGGCTTGGACTCATCGGCGCCGTTGTAGGCGGTAAGCTCCTCTGGGGTCAGGTAAACAGGGCCGGACTAGACAGAAAGAAAGACGGTTAGCGATGATGCGTGGCGGGAGCTTGCATAGCCAGGACCATCCACCATCCAGTGTTGTCGGCTTTGCAATGTACAGATGACGTACCAGGCGGGCCTGCCAATAACTTAGCGTCAGGTAGTTGGGACGTGCCTGGGTGCTCCAGAACATGCTCTTGCCATTGCTGGTGACATAGCTCAAGCCGCACGAAGCAAGCAACAGGAAGGTGAGGACCCTAAAGATGTCGAGCACCAGAGACGAAGCCGAGGGTTCATCCTCGTCACGGATTCGTTGGTGGGAAGACTTGGGCTTCGAATGTTCCTGCAGGAGAGCTTCTTTTTCGGGGACGGCGGGTTTGCGCTGTCTGAGTTCTTGGTCAGCCATGGCTGGTTGAAAGGGACGATTGGACGAGGTAGTGCGGATCTGGCAAGCTAGTATCGCAAGCGAGGAAAAGAGCTGTGCAGAAGACAAAATGAGCGAGGGAGGGGAGAGTAAGGAGCGAGAGCAAAGGGACGGTGCAGCAGCCGTGCGAAACCTGGGTGTTTTGACCTGTGTCGAGACAGTCAGCAATGGGCGTAGGGTTAGCGAACCCTTGGACGGGGACGTGCCTAAAAGCCACCGACTAGCCCTAGGCTTGGCTGATGCGCAGCGATGGCGACAGGAAGGACAGGAAGATACCGTGCAGACGGATGTCACTGCGGCATGCCGTACCGAGAAGTGCTCCCGAGCCGCTGGCACGCATCCGGAAGACGGGACGGAGAAAGAGGCGGCGAGCGGCTCAGGCTGTAGCTTCGGCCGCGCAGCAAGCGCCGGGGAGCGTGCCAGAGTGCCAGAGCGCCAGAGTGCCAGTGCTCCAGCGACAGCCCGCCGCTGAGTCAGCCGTCAGATGCAGGACAGTGCTGGCCGTTGCCCCGACAACCGCCGGCCCCACTGTGCTTATATATATATGGGGCATCTCTTTGTTCGCCGCTGCTGGTCTCCACATTAACTGTAAACCTGGGTGTAAACAGTAAAATGGAGAAAAATAACACAATTTGTTTAATCTTTTTTTTTTCTTGTTCCTTTGATACGTATTCATGATCCTCCGTCTTCTTCTTCTGTTCCCCTCCGCAAAGACGTTATTTTATACCGGCACCAATCTCCCTCTTGCTGCCATCTTACTCACCGGACTCTTCACCCTTTGCATATCGCTGCTTATTGTTACCAGACTTATTGCCTCCTTACCTTACGCTACCCTACGGTCTGCTTGTTTACTTAGTCCTCGTCATATTTCTTTCTTTGCCTTTGTCTTTCTCGTTGTCCCCCCCCTCTTTCCGAAGAATCACGCTCACCGCCGCATCCGCCTCGCTATGGACAGTCTTCCTCCAGCAAACCTTCCAAAGTCTCCAACACCAACGACTGGCCTTCGCCAGGCCTCTCCCAGTCGTGTCAATAGAGACATGTCCAACATCAGTCGCAGCGAGTTTCACGAGAGCGCAGTCTCAGATAAAATCAGCCAGTTCAACTCCCTCAGCAACCAGTCGCGGGCTCAGATAGAACGCCGATACAATGCCCGGAGCGGCGAAAAGACCTCCAAGGACGACGCTGCCTTGCGGCGTGCTGCTGTCGGCCGTGAAGAGCTGGAGGCCGAGATGCGCAAGTATCGCGAAGAGGCCAGGACACTGCGCCGCAAGCTGGACGACGGCCAAGAGCGAGAGAGGAAAATAGCTGAGCGTCTTGACACTTTGATGGTAAGAAACTCCGGCCACCCATACGCGTGACGCCCGACTGACCCAACTTCACCCGGCTTAGGACAACCACGGACGTGCCAAAGAAACCCATGCCCACACCCAGGAATTGTGGGAGAAGGAGATTCGCCGCACGCGGAAAGAAGCTTTCAAAGCCCAATCTACCACAGTCAAACTCCAGGAAGAACTCAAACACGCCCGCGACTCTCTTAGCATCGCACAACAAAGCCTCGAGCGCGAAAAGGAGCGTAGCAAGATCCGCGAAAACGAAGCCTTCACAGCACGCTACCAGATGGTTGAGCTCCAGGAACAGCTCGATGCCGCCCTGGCTCGGATCACAGTAGTCGAGCAAGAGCGAGATGGCTTCAAGACCCTGGCCAAGAAGGAGGAAGTGGCCCGCATTGCTGCCGAGGGACTGATCCCCCTGCCGCCTGGCAGCCCAGACGACGAATTCGCCACGCCAAGCAAGGAACCTGCCGTCGAAAGAATACCACAGGCCATGTCCGAGAAACCTAGGAACAAGGCCACCGAGAAGCTTAAGCGCCCCCCCGGAGGCCGCGTGTCTATTTCGACCATGGACATCGTCTCCTCCGAGGCCAGCGAAATGGAGATCGAGGAGCTTTCCTGCCAAGTTCTATGGGAGAGACAGCGCGCTGATCGCGCCCAAGAGTTGCTCGATTTCATGCAGATGGAATGCCAGTTGCGATGCTGTCCATGCATCAAGGAGATGCGGGCCGAAGAGAAGGAAAAGGCCGAGCAAAAGGCAAAGACCGTGGCTGAGGAGCGCGAGCGCCAGGAGGAGGAAGGAATGAAGCGCGAGGTGGAGCAGCTCAGAATGGAGCGAGAAGAGGCCTGGAGCTCACTACACCACAGCCACAGCCACAGCCAGCACGACAGCGAGGCCCAGCGAGAAGAAAAGGCGCAAATCCAGCCCCGTGACCACGATATGGACACGGAGCTTGGCCAGTCTGACTATGGCGACAACTCCAACACTGATGACGCTTTGGAGGAAGCTCACAATGACATGCTTGTCTCGGCCGTGGCCGCCCCTGCCGCCCCGGCCTTTACTGCCGCCCCCTCTTCTATCTACTCTTCGCGCGTCTCGCCGTGTCCAATCTTCCCCGCCCCAGCCATCGCCAAGCCATCGAGCCCGCCGTTATCGCACAGTGTATCCTCCAAGGAGTCCACTATTGGCGGCACGATACAGGATGAGAACAGGAAGCCCACTGATGCATTGTTGCGCTCTGGATCGCCTAGGGACCGCTCTAGCACTGTGTACTTTCCCGAGGAGGGCGTTTTCCGCACCACGACAAACGACATGAACAGACCCACCGACGCGGCTTATGAAGCGGCGCTCTGCATACAGACGGCCAGGGACACCAACATGGACATTGACGATAGCATGGACTTTGATCGCGACGAGATGTCTATGGGCAGCTTCGACGGGAGATATGCCCACACCCCGCCACTGGAAACTTCGGGCTTTACAGCGATGGCTAAGCAGAGAGTGTCTCTCCTGTCACTGCTTAATGCCCCCCATGACACGGGCGACAGAGAGCGAGAGTCTTTGGAATCGCCTCTGCCCAGCATTCCAACGATCCCCGATGATGCCGCAAGCGCCTCGCAGCCGTATCCTGCAGAGCCCGAGGTCCGGAGCCTTGTCCCCTCGTACGCCGACGACTCGTTTGTGAACGCGCGTACCTCGTTTGCTTCGGCGGCAGAGACCGAGGTCGGAGGCGACTCTGCTACGTCTATTTCCACGTCGTATGCCGTTGAAACCGTCACAACCACTACCAAGATCCCTCTTCGTGAGGGCACCAAGTCACCCACCATTGCCGACCAGCTTCGGAGTCAGATGCGCAACAGTCATGCATCCTTTGATGCCTCTAATCCAGCCATGACACCCACCATGACGCGCGAAGAGGCTTTGGCCCAGATCCGCGAACGCCGCGGCCGCGCTCGCAGTGCCGCCCAGGGAACCACGACACCTCGGCGACAGATGACCCAGGGTGTTAAGAAGATGGGATCTTCCGCTGGCAGCGCGCGACCTATGACAACTCGCCGAGACGTCAGCAGCGGATCCGCCCCCGCCTCGGCAGCCAGAGTGGCTTCAAGGCCGCCTTCTCGCATGGCAACCTCGCGGTCAACCTCAAGGACGACAACCAAGCTCAGATAGGATCTAGCCAACACGACCTTGTGACTAACCGGGGGAGAGAAGAACAAGGCGCCTCATGCGGCCGCCGACCCCGACTCTGCCGCCGCATTGCCTGCAAAGAAACGACCGCGCGAGGAGGGGGACGGGGAGGGAGCGGAGGAGATGGTGGGCACGAAGATGAAAAGGGGGAAGCAGTGAAGGGCCGGGGCCCTTGACCACACATCGTGTACACACGCAGAGACAGACAGACACGTACGCCGCCATGTACACGCACAGCGCGGAAGGACATGCTCTCCGCCCACACTCACGCTCACACACCCACTCAAACCTTTACTCGCACCCACGCTCGCATCCAGCATTCTATTCACCACACTACCCAGCACCAACACATATACCAGCTATCATTTTGCGAGAGGCATAGCATTGAAAAAGGTTTGGATTTGATTTTGTACGCGCAACGGCCACCAACGGAACGACTTGTTTTTTCTTCTTCTTTTTTTTTATATCGTTCTACATGCTCATCGACTACACATATTACTCGCCTGTCTCCCGACATAATATTTTTCTTGTCTTTTCTGGCGTCTGTCTGTCTGTCTGTCTTTTTTCTTTTTCTCTTTTCTTGCCGGCTCGTCCTGTTCTTGCTACATACCACCCACGGCATAGTCTTATTTTGTATTTTTCTTGCTGTTCCTCGCTGGTGTTTTGATATTCTTTTATTGCTGATTTGATTTTTTTTCATTTCCTACAATACTCCTGTTGTGACGCACGTGTCTCAAACAGTGTCCAAAATGTTGTCTCTATTTCGTTGTATTGTGTCGTTTTCAATCGTCATGTGTCGTATAGTACATTGTCCAGTTCTTCGACCCTCTAAGAACAAAATGCCTCATTTGTCCCGCCCCTTTCTAGGCCCGCACGTCCATGTCCATCTCTGCAAGCAACAGCCCATCCATGGAAGAGCCGTCTCGCAGGTACACCCAATTACCGCCATCCGGATGGCTCTTGTCCGCCACAAAGTCGTAGCGCTTCGGCCCGCTGATGGGCGAGCTGAGCCAGATCTGCTTGTTCGGGGGCTGCTTGTTGATAACGTAGGTTCCAACACGGCCAAACTTGATGGTCATTACGCCGCTCTGCAATGTTGTTGCAAATGTTAGCGGAAAGCTCCTCGCGGCCGGTTGGCTGCGCCATAGCCCAAGGGTAGACCAGCTCCCGAGGAAGCCTCGGGCCCGGGTCCGGACGGGAACACTTACGGCATACTCCACATCTACATCCTCTCTCACGTCCTGCAGGTCTTCGTATTTGGTGCACACATTATCCAAATACCCGTCTGCCAGCTCATGGTACTTCTGGTCGCTCAGCGGTACCGGCACCAGACCTGACGGGCTAGTCGCAGGGGCCGACGGTGCTGTTGAGGGCGCCCCAAGCTGACAGGCCGATAGAGACAACGTGCGCTGGTCCGCGGGGGGCGCCCGGCGTGAGACGCGGGTTAGTACGGTCATTCCATTTAGCTGGGGTGGCGAGAGGCGGTGTAGGCGTAAACGCTGGAGAGCGCGCGTGGTCGCAGACATTATGAGCAGACGAGGCGAGACGGGGGGAATCTTGAGATAGAAACACAGGAATTGCAGAACACATGGATCAGAGGACAGAATACAAAGAAAGCGCCAGCCAAACTATCCCGAATTGTTTGCCGCAAACCTGGGAGCTTGGCTTCATCAACAGCGAGTCGCGATACCTTGTCATAGCCATACAATGATGCCACTTTTATAGGGTGGCGTTTGAACAATACCAGTGTGGCGCAAGCGTGTCAGTGTGGCGCTCTTCTTTGGTGGAGCCAGGCATTTGGTTGCGGCTCTGGCCCTGGGCCGCGGTCTCGCACAACGTCATATGGGCAATCCTGCTTTCCTACTTTCGTGGCTGACTAGCTTCTTGAATCGCTTCCGCTTCCGCTTCTCCCTTTCCACGCCCTGTCTGTTTCGCGATGATCAGCGCATTCCTGGTCTTCAATGGCCAAGGCCAGCCGCGGCTAACAAAGTTCTACACACAGCTGGTTTGTGCCCTCCAAGCCGTGTCGCACTGCACTCGAAGCTCACACCACACCCTCCATCTCTAGGAAACGAGTATCCAGCAGCGACTGATCTCGGAAATCTTCACTCTAGTCTCTAACCGGCCCTCGGGAAGCTGCAACTTTCTTCCTCTCCCCCCGCTCCTAGCCCCCGCAGGCTCGTCTTCCAGCAATGACGCCAACGACGTCCCCTCACTGGTGACTTACCGTAACTACGCCACGCTTTACTTCATTGTAATCAGCACTGCAACGGAGTCGCCGCTGGCTCTCATTGACCTCATCCAGGTCTACGTCGAGGCGCTTGACCGGCTGTTCGAGAACGTGTGCGAGCTGGACCTCATCTTCAATTTCGAGACCCTACATGCGGCGCTAGCAGAAATGGTGGTTGGGGGGGTTGTTGTCGAAACAAACCTGGACAAGATTGTTGCCGGCGTGAGGGCACTCGGAACGGTAGCCAAGAGACCGGTAAACGAAAACAGGCCGGCGCTGGGGGTGGGCAGCATGCGCGGCAACTTTGGCTGGCATGGGCGGTAGGGGGGGAAGGGGCAATATGGGGCCAACAAGGGACTTTTTTTTTTTTTTTTTGCAAGAAAGAATACGAAGCGCTCGTGTCATGTCACCGAAAGGACCCTCAAACAACAAAAAACCGGTGTTTATTCTATGATACAAGGCTAAAAACAGGGGCCGTCCCACAGCGCGACCAGGCTTGCGCCGGCTCGCTGACTCGACCGACGCAGCCCAGATGCTGCTGCCCACACTCAACCGTGTTATGTGCGCAGACAGGGAAACGGGCCTCTGTTGGATGCTGCTGTAGTATGGTGTATATGGGATCTGTTCTGTGGCTTATTTTGGATCGTCGCGCGGAAGCGGGTCAAGGACATCACGACGCCGCTCGTAACGCTTTTCGGGGCCGAGAGTCCCAAAGAAGGTGCCGAATTTCTGGTTGAGCTGGCAGCAGCGCGAAGGCAGAGTTAGCGCATTGTTTCTTGTCGCCAACATGTAGAGATTCTGGGTCTTCTTGATCTGGCTTACCTCGCTTGTGAAGCGATACTTTTGGCCCCATAGCTCGAGCTCGCCGAAGAAAAAAACATAGAGAATGATGACTGTTTGTTGTCTGTTAGAACGCAGCCTCTTGCGCGCGCTTTCTCGCTAGGACAACCTACAAGTGATTGCAAAATACTGCACCAGCTTCAGCCGCCTTGTCTGTGCAGGGGACGACGAAGCAAGCTGCGTACGCCGCTTCCACTTCTTCTCGAGTCGGAACTGAAGCTGCGGTGTCAGCTGCTTGAAGTCTGGCGGCCATTCCTTCTTCGCAGGGTATCGCTCAATCAGGTCCAGAACTTTTGCTCGAGCCGTCGCTCGCTCAGCCGCCTTCTCTATTGCATCGGCTGCGACGGCAGCTTCACGAGCAGCCCTTGCCGTGGCACGCGACACCTGCGGGCTGCGCTGGAGCATTGAACAAAGAATTGAGGGCCTCATTTTTGCGGCTTAGCTTTTGGGAGCGGCGGTAGACAGCTACTAGGGGAAGGGGGAAGGGGGGAGACAGCAGTAGTGCTGGGATGGGTAATGCTTTTTCACGATGAGTCTGGTGCTGGTGATGCTCATAGATTATCTGTGGTAGGTGGGTCTGTAACCCTAGGGCAACCCTATCACCACCAGGCCGTCGAATCCTTCAAAACTCTACCCCTCCACTACGTGAAAAGCCCCTCCCTACGATGAATCATTGTTTTTCCTACATTCGCGACCAAGTTTGCTTCTCTCAATTTGGCCAAGAGTCAGCAGTGAATTAGCAAGTGAAAATGGCTGCCCCGACTGCGGCCATGGATGGCCTGGCCATTAGCAAAACCAAGGAACTCAAGGGAGTGAGTGTTGACTGTCGCTACCATGACCAGCCGCCATGATGATGATGGCGACGATGGCGGCCATGGCGGCCATGGCCATAGCAGCAATCGTGATCGTGATTCCCGCCCAGGCATCATCGTCACGGCTACCCTACTTACGCGAGTCTCACTGCTAACGCCTCCCGCCTGTCCAGACCGAAAAGCGCGACAAGCTTGTAAGCTGGGAAAAGCAGTGCCAAGCCAAATGGGCCGAGGAAAAGGTTTTCGAGTCGAACCCGCCGTCGATTGACGAGATCCCTCTCGATGCCATGTCCTCCGAAGAACGTGCGTCTAGGTGTCCATTCTGTCCCTTTCCCTCTGCCTTCTTGCCCGATATTCTTTGCTAGGGAACTGACCATATCTCTACAGTTCGTGAAAAGCATCCCAAGTTCTTTGGGTTAGTAGCCAACCACCCCCCGCCTCTGCCCCCATCCGCTCTTGCTCTGACGCGACATGCTAACCATCCTTTCTGCTTTCAGATGCATGGCCTACCCTTACATGTGCGTGTAGTCCCGACAACCGTCTCGTCTCGTCTCTTGCCCGTCACTTGCTAAAACAGGCTCTATTTCTAGGAACGGAAATCTCCATGCTGGCCATGCTTTCTCCATTTCCAAGGTCGAGTTTACCGGTATGGTAGCCTCCATGCAGGGAAAGCGTGCCCTGACTCCCCTGGGCTTCCACGTTAGCGGCATGCCCATCAAGGCCTGTGCCGACAAACTGGTCAACGAGATCCGCATGTTCGGAAAGGACTTTTCCGGCTACAACCCCGAAGCCGAGTCGGAGACTGCCTCCCCCGCCCCTGCCGCTGCCCCTCACGCCAAGGAATGTGTCACCAAGTTCAGCTCCAAAAAGTCCAAGTCTGTGGCCAAGACAGCCAAGATGAAGTATCAGTTCCAGATTATGGCTGCCTCTGGCGTGCCTCTGCAAGAGGTCCACAAGTTCGCCGACGTCCACCATTGGCTCGAGTTCTTCCCCCCGATTGCTCGCCGCGACCTCACTGCCTTTGGGTCTCGTGCTGATTGGCGCCGCTCTTTCGTCACTACCACCGCCAACCCCTACTACGACAGCATGGTCCGCTGGCAAATGACCCGTCTCAAGGAACTGGGCAAGATCAAGTTTGGAAATCGCTACACCATCTACTCCATCAAGGATGGACAGCCCTGCCTTGACCACGACCGCCAGTCTGGCGAAGGCATCAACTCCCAGGAGTACACCGGCCTAAAGATGCGCGTTGTCGAGTGGGCTCCCAAGGCGCAGGAGGCCCTCAAAGACAAGCTCCCTGCCGATGCCAAGGTTTTCCTGGTCGCTGCTACGCTGCGTCCCGAGACAATGTACGGCCAAACCAACTGCTTCGTTGGCCCCGAAATCACCTATGGAGTCTTCAAGGCCTCGCCTACCGACTACTATGTTGTGACCGAGCGTGCGGCCAAGAACATGGCCTATCAGGGTTTGTTCGAGAAGAACGGCGAGGTGATCAAGGTTGCCGACCTCCCTGGCCCTGCCATCATTGGTACTTTGATTGATGCTCCTTTGTCCCAGTACGGCCAGGTCTATGTCCTGCCCATGGCCACCGTCAAGGAGGGCAAGGGTACCGGTGTTGTCACTTCGGTTCCCTCGGACTCGCCTGACGACTACATCAACGTCATGGATCTCAAGAAGAAGCCCGAGTTCTACGGAATCAAAGCCGAATGGATCGACAAGGACATCATTCCCGTCATCGAAACGTCCGTCTACGGCAAGGCTTGCGCCGAGACGCTCTGCAAGCAAATGAAGATTTCTTCGCCCAAGGACACTGTGCAGCTAGAAAAGGCCAAGGAACTGGCATACAAGGCCGGCTTCTACAACGGTACCATGATCGTCGGCGAGTTTGCCGGCGACAAGGTAGAGGAGGCCAAGCCCAAGGTTCGCGAGCAGATGATTCGTGCCGGCAATGCTTTTGCCTATGCCGAGCCTGAGGGCAAGGTCATGTCTCGATCAGGCGACGAGTGCATTGTTGCGCTCATGGACCAATGGTTCATAGATTACGGCGAGGAGGCCTGGAGAGACCAGGCTTTGGAGTGGGTCGAGAACAAGGACGGAAAGGGCATCAACACTTACAGCTCTGAAGCCAAGAACCAGTTCCAGGCCGTCCTGGGCTGGCTCAATGCCTGGGCCGTCAGCCGCAGTTTCGGCCTCGGCTCCAGACTGCCGTGGGACGAGTCCCAGCTAGTAGAGTCGTTGTCTGACTCTACCATTTACATGGCCTACTACACTCTGGTTCCCTTCCTACACAAGGACATCTTTGGCAAGGAAACTACCGAGCACAACATTAAGCCCGAGCAAATGACCATGGATGTTTGGGACTACGTCTTCTGCCGCACCGAGTGGTCCGACGAGGTGGAAAAGACGAGCGGCATTCCCCGCAAGACCCTGGAGAGCATGCGCCGGTCGTTCCAGTACTACTATCCTCTGGATATGCGTGCCAGTGGAAAGGATCTGATTGGCAACCACTTGACCTTCTTCATCTACAACCACATTGCCCTGTTCCCGCAGGAGTACTGGCCCAAGGGCATCCGCA
Organism: Ceratocystis smalleyi; assembly: GCA_003449175.1. Lineage (NCBI taxonomy): Eukaryota > Fungi > Ascomycota > Sordariomycetes > Microascales > Ceratocystidaceae > Ceratocystis > Ceratocystis smalleyi. The sequence goes on from NETT01000303.1 coordinate 28,549, forward strand.
CTAACGGCCATCTCATGGTTAACAGTGAAAAGATGTCCAAGTCTACGGGCAACTTTATGACGCTACACGACCTAGTTGGCAAGTACGGAGCCGATGCGTCGCGCATTGCGCTGGCTGACGCGGGTGACGGCATTGGTGATGCCAACTTTGAGGAGGATGTTGCCGACAACAACATTTTGCGTCTGTACAACTGCCGCGAATGGTGTGAGGAGATTGTCAAGACCAAGCAAGAGAACAAGGATGCGTTCCGCTCGGGCAAGCTCAACGACTTCCAGGACAAGCTCTTTAACAACGACATCAACGCGATCGGCCGCGAGATCCTACACTTCTACGACCAGACAAACTACAAGCTGGCTCTCAAGTGCATCTACGAGTTCTTCAACGCCCGTGACTTTTACCGCGAGGCCTGCACAGCTGCCGGGATTTCCCTGCACCTGGACCTGGTTGAGCGCTGGATCCGCAACTTGGCTCTACTGATGAACCCCCTGGCTCCCCACTTTGCCGAGTTCCTATGGATTGAGATTCTCAAGGAAAGCGGCAGCATCCAGACCCAAAGATTCCCCAGCCTGTCCGAGGCCGATGCGTCTCTGACAGCTGCTCGCGAGTACATCAAGAACATCTCGTCGGCCGTCAACTCGGCTGAGTCGGCCCAGCTCAAGAAGAAGGCCAAGGGCAAGGAAGTTTCTTTCGACCCGTCAAAGCCGAAGAAGCTGACCATCTTCATCAACACCAAATTCCCTGAGTGGCAGCAAAAGTACATTGACCTTCTTTCGGAAATGTGGGACCCGGCTACGTGCAGCCTGGATGAAAAGGCTCTGATGGGGCGTGTCAGCAAGATGGGTGAGATGAAGAAGGCCATGCCGTTCACCCAGACCATCAAGAAACGCCTGCAGGCCGGCGAAGATGCGCTTAACAGAACCCTGCTCTTTGACGAGGCCGACATTCTGGTCAAGACCATTCCCAGCCTGAAGCGGTCAGCAGGCCTGAAGGAGGTCGATATTGTGCGTGTTCTGGAGGGTGGTAGAAAGGGCGAGAGGGTGATGGACGGCGCCGAAGTGGACATTGGAGTGCCCAGTGCGGAGAATGCGGTGCCAGGAAACCCATCGTACAACTTTGAGAACGTAGAGGCATAAGGGCAAGTGGGGAGATATTTTTGAGAGAAAGACATGCACCAAAATAAAGATACGAGTAATTGGGTTTAGACTAGGAAGCTTGATTGGCTGCTAAAGTGCTACCAGTGCCGTTTCGGGGGTAGGTAGTGGTGGTGGTGAGTGAGGGAGGGGTGGACTCAGCCGAGGGCACTTTTTGTTTTTCGGGACGCCCACCGGCCGTTCGTGGGTGATGTGCAGCACAACCACAACAAGCTTAGTGCAAAGCTAAAGAAACAAAAGGAAAGATTACTTGGGTGGTATGGACAGTAAGACTTGTTGTGTTGCATGATATACCAACCGTATACAGTGTAGCGTAGTGTAGTGTAGTGGTATACGTACAGTGCGTGGTGGCAGTGTGCAATGGCCAGCATACTGTATACGGTAGCACTCATAGGGTTGTGGCGCCAAAGGATTGTGGATAAATGCAACTTGGGTCTGCGGTTGCGTGTCTGTATGCGTGTTGTTTACGTCTGCGGTGGGGGGGG
>NETT01000304.1:8084-21175 GCA_003449175.1 Ceratocystis smalleyi
CCCCCCCCCATTGCGCTGGCTTCGCCGAGCCAAGGTCCACCCTTTTTCCTCCTGAGCCAGCTTCTGCTTTGGCCTCTCCAGTCTGCTTGCTAATGCCCCCTATTTGCGCAGAATATGTCGCCAAGTTCGCCTCCAAGGAAGCTGCCGACGAGACCGGTACTACATCCGACGACGATTCTGATCTTTCGTCTGTAGTTTCGTCCAACGACGATGACGACGATGAAGAGCCCGCTGCTGCAGGCAAGATGGATCTGTGAAAGCCTGTCCATCGGTCCGGGCCGGTCCCGCCGCCGTCATGATTATCTATGTCTTCCGTTACGATCCCCAGATGAGAGAGCTTAATATAGTCCCAGTAATGAAAATTAATTTTTTTTCTCTTTTTTTAAGGAGACACGCAACACACACGCGCGCGCGCGCACACACACACACACACTCTCTCTCTGTCTCGTTCTTCCACAATCCCCTCTCCCCTCGTGGTCTTTGATCCAGCTAAACCATGCATGAAAACGACTTCTACCCGTGAATTCTGTTTTTCTTCACCTGTTGTTCTTCCCAGTAGCAGTTTGCCGCGTCCCCGCTTCCTCTTGCTTCATCAGCCGACGTCACTCCGACCCCGAAGAATCGTAGTTGACTAATACCGCTTTGGGTGCTTTAAGCCTTGCCTCTGCTACATCCCCCGCCCCTGCTACACCCCCCGTCCCTGCTTGTCCCCCCCCCAGCTTGGAAGGCTCTCCATTTTCGACTGCACGCTTCCGCTTGATTCCGGCAATGCCACTTGGACGCTGGGCATCATCCGTCCGTTTGGCGAGGAATGGGTCCTGAGCTAGCCGTGTATTGCCCACGACCTGCGACACAAAGGCGCTCTTGCGTGCTGTCGCCAACGCCTCGGCCTTCAAGACGCCTCTTTCCTTGCGCCGACCAGTCCCTGCTCCGCCCTCGGCCTTTCCACCAAACATTGGCTTCGCCATGGCCTCCCTCTCTACGATCCGCGTGGCATCTGCGTCACCATAGCCAAAATCCACCAAGCTCGCAAATAGCTCGTCCTCACGGCATTCTGCCAACAGCTCGACCCCAGCCCCTAGCGATAGCCGGTCTTTGAGATCCTGGGCTTCCATGGCCTGGCGCTCGCGTTCTTTGCGACCTGCACGGAACACCGACCGCAGCTGCTGGTTGCGCATGTATGGATCGTCCCATGCGCGCTCTGCAGCATCTTGGAGCTCATCCAGGCGCTCTGTGGCTCGGGCTACTTGGCCACGGTCGAGTATGGTTTTTTCCAGTCGGCCAAAAGCCGTCTGCCGCAGCTCCTCGCGCGTCTGTGGCGCGATTTCAGCCGCGTGTGCGTCGCCACTCTCGTGCACAAGATTGAGCGCGTCGTGTGCAGACCCGTCGAGGTCTCCACGGTCCTGCCGCCGGCCGCCTTCAACCACCACATAGGCCGTGTTCTGTGGATCTGTGCGGATCTCCAACGTGCCGCCGCAGTCAGCGTGGCGCATGCGGAAGGCCCAAATGGAGGAGCTGTAGTAAGCTCCGACCTTGCGCTTTTCGGCATTGAAGCGCACTCCCTGGCCAATCAGCGTTTCACGCGGGCAGTTGGCACACCAGACATTGAAGGGCATCTCAAAACGCACGACAATGGCGCCAGTTGAGGCAGCTTTGCGCCCTCGCGCACCCAGAGGGTGTCTGCGGTGGATTTGGTTGCCAGAGGACACGCCCTCGGCGTCAGGAGGGACATAGCGTCCCATGTTGAAGCCCTGCATGACGGGCAGATTGTGAAGAAGTAAAGCAGGCGATAGAAAAGCAGCTGGAAGGAGTGTTTGACGATGCGGTTAGCGCCTGTCTGTACATGGCCATGCAAAGAACGCGGTCGGAAGGGGGAGACGTTTGTAGTGGCTTGATGGTCGCACAGGAGCAGCATGGAAGCCGGAAAAGTGAAGGCGGAGGGAGGGAGGCGTTGGACAGATCCGCGTTTTGATTGGCTATGTGGATAACAGACCCATTTTTTCCCTCGATGTCAGGACGCTTGGGAAGCTACCTAATTTGGAACCTACCAACCAAGCCATTGTACCACCATAGACCGTACAACCCGCACGCCCGGCACTGTAGCAACGAAGAAGACGACGTGTAGATAGATATTCTTGATGTTTGGGGCCGCTACAGACAAGGAATGGGTTGTTGTTGTTGCTGCTGTTGCTGCTGTTGCCGTTGCCGCTGTTGAAGCCCCTGACAAGACGCCAATACGGCTGTAAATAGTCCTAGCACGCTACTCATATTGGCGTCACATGGGAGAGAGACCCCGCGGGTTAAAGGCAGCTGGCTCCAGTGACCGTATAGGCTGGCACGTCCCAGCCTGGAACTACGCAAGCCTAGCACGACATTACCCTCGCTACGCAAACCAAGCATTCTCATCTCGATCAACGGGGTCTATTAGTGCGACTAAATATTCAGCCCAGCCCCAGGCCCACGTCCATAAATTCCAGGCCCACTCACTACAGCATGCCCGTACGAACAAAGGGACTAAAAAGCGCAGGTATAAAAAATAAATAAACTATTATGTGGATATCGGAAAATAAATAATGTAAAAAGGATATAGGGCAGCCCATGCATAACATGAAAAAGAAAAGAAACCAATGTGCGCCGGGAATTCGTATGTGCGTATGCAGATTTATCCGAGCATGATCAACATCCACCCAGACATACCACAGTATCAAGATATTTACAGAGCGATGCCCATGAACAGGACAACGCAGGCAGCGAACAGAGAGGTCGAGCCAAGCATCTTGGAAGCGGCACCGGTAACGGCCGCGGTCGTGCTGGCAGAAGGCGAAGAGTTGGAGCTGTTGGAAGAGCCGCCAGTGGAAGAAGCAGAGCCAGACCCGGAGCCGGAGTGGGAGCCAGTGCCGGTGGAGGAAGAAGCAGTAGAGGTATGGGTGGAGGTGCTGAGAGTGGTCGAGTCCGAGCTCTTGGGCTTGACGGAAGAGTCGGTGGTGGTCGAGTTTGACTCAACCTTGTCATCAGAGACCTCGATTGACTGCCAGGCACCCGTCTTGTCAGTGTAGATGTAAGAGCCCGCAGACGAGTTGCCGCCCATGTAGTCCTCAATGACAATCTTCTGGTAGTAAGCCTTGTACGAGTTGTTGTTGCTGAAGTCAGACTTGCCACCAGCCCACTTAACGGTGCCCTCGTTGGCAGTGGAAGAACCGCCAACCCAGGTGCCAAGCTTGATCTGCATGGGAGTCTGGGGGTAGCCCTGGGTGGAGTCAGAGTCGGCATAGGTCAGCGTGCGGATGACCTTGTCGTCCAGGATCCACTCGATGCGCTCGGCAGTCCAGTCGATAATGTAGGTGTGGAAGGTTTCAGTAGCATCGCTCATGGGGGTGATGCCACCACGGTCGTAGGTGGAGGTGTTGCTGTAGAATCGGCTAGTTAGAATCAACCTGTCCAAATGCAGCCATTCACTGGCAGCGGCCAGCGCCAATGCTCACTTACCCCTTGGAGAAGAAGTTGGTCTGGACTTCGTTGGGCTTGCCACCCAGCCACTCCCAGTCGATCTCGTCCAGAGTGTTGGACTGAAGGACGGCCGACGTGACAATGCCCGTGCCGGGAGCGACACGCATGGTGACCTCGACACGGCCGAAGAAGATGAAGCCCTTGGACGAGATCGTAGGGGCGTTCGTCTCGGAAGCGATGTCAAAGACAGCACCGAGCTTGTCATCGTAAGTCACATCAGTGCCATCGGCAGCAGTGAAAAGATCATCAATCTTGTCCTTGGTGAAGTCGATGGTGTGCGAGCCACCAATAGCAGCGTCGGCGGGGCAGGCTAGAAGATGGTAGTAACGTTAGCTGGCGTTCCTCGAGCGAGGCCTACGGCGCGGAGCGGAGGACGGCATACTCTTCTCAATGGGGTTGCACAGAGTGTAAGTCTGGGCAAGAGCCAGAGAGGCCACAGAGGCCAGCGACGTGAACTTGACGAGCATTACGTTGAAAGGTTTGTGAGTGAAGAAGAATGGGGGAATGAAGAATCAAAGAAGCGAAGAATAACGAATGTCTTGTATAAAAAGTAAAAGGAAAAGAAGAAGAAGAAGAAGATGAAAAGCAAAAGCTCAGAGAACCAGAAACGATTGACAAGAGGTCTGAGGATAAGGGGATGAGAGGGGACAGACCTGGGTCAAAGAGAGCGACGGACGTCCAGTTTATATCCAGCAGCAAAGCAAGTTGTTTGTTCTTCCTTCTACCTTGCAAAGAACGGTTCCCGAGGGGGTGTGTTTTAAAAGACATGAAATCAAAAGAGCATCCGAAAAGAAAATAGAGAAAACAGAACACTCCCACCCCCTCCCCCTTACACCCACCCCTCATATTCCCTTTCCCCCCTTTTGCCCTTCCTCAGCCAGGCACCATGAATCCTGGCATACAGAACATGTACAATACGGATGCAGCAGTTCCTTGGGCTCAAGACGGCTAGAACAGAGAAGCCAGCACCAGGGGTGTCTTACTAGGCAGGGGGCGTATCTCATATCGCAAGTAGCATAACTATCACCCTGCTTCGCCCTGTATAAGTAAAAACCCCATTAGCCAAAAACACCCAGGACCCCGCCCAGGACATAAAGGACTAGACCAGGGGGGCTCCCTTCTAAGCAAAGAGAAGAAACAGAGAGAACAGGTTTTACATGCAGTGAACGGATGGAGACGGTGAGGGACCCCTCCCTTCTTCTCAGTCCCAATTAACAGGCTGGTGAAAAGCAGAGCCGAACCAGCAGAAAACAACACCAAGAGGCACAATTGTATTGCAGCTGCCAGCTGACAGCCTGTGCAAGTCGACGTGCAGTGCGTCAAAGAAAGAAAGCCAAAGTAGAACACTGCAAAAGCAAAGACAGCAGAAAAGGCAAGAGCGATCGCCGAGTACCAGATGATAAGGCCACGCCTTCCTTTTTTGCTCACGTGTACGTCCACGCTACTCCGTACGCAATTACCTGTATTTGGGGTGGCGCCCCTTCTGCGACCTATTTTTACTGCTTTTGTGTGTTCTTTTGCCTCTTGCAGTTGCATTTTCCTTATCTGCCTGCCTGCACCTTCCTTTCTTTCCCCCCACCCCCTTGTCACAAACAGGCAGGTGCTGTACCTTGGCTTTCAACAAGCAATGCAATTGCCTTGCTTGTTATCCAAGTACAGACGACATCTCGGTCTTGTACAACAACAAAATGGGAACAGATGAATTACCACGGCGAAGAGGATGGACGCAATCAAGAGGCTGGCCCGGGTTTAATTCCTTGTGTCTAGACCAGAGGGAAAGAAAGAAAACCAAAGTAGGGAAAAACCGCTCAGTCTTGTCGCTAAAGCCTAGCCCTCGCCAAACAGCAAGGGGGCATGGCATGTTGCTTCTCTCTAGGGTTTCTAGTCTAGATTCGGTAGCAGCTCATTTCTCTTTCTTCAAATCTTTCCTGGAGGGGGGCCAATTTACGAGGAGGGTGAAAGAAGCCAGTGGCGGTAATAGCGTCCCTGTGCAAATAGCAGATTATCCACCTTCCCTCTGCATCTTTCTCCCTGATACCGGCCCCCTAGCTAAAAAAGAAAGAAAAAGAAAGAAGAAAAAAAAGTGCCCTAGTGAAGCCCACCTGCCAATATCTCGGCTACAAAACGGGAGATGCGATTCTCCACACCACTTGGCGGGTAAAAGGCTGGGGCCATGGGCTAAAGATAAGTGATAACAGACTTTATAGCACTTGAGCACCGCCGACCTGCGGCTGCGTAATATTCTTGGTGGTCTGCTCGGCAACCAGTGCGCAAGCTGTCATAGTAGAAAAGGTGTGGCTGAAGTGCAATGTACGCCTTAGCAGCACAAGGTCTTCCTAGGCAATGGAAACTTAGTCTATGCTTCAAGCCTGCTAGGCAGGTAGGTCCTATGCATCAGGCACATACAGACGACCCTTTGTCCCAGTAGTGTCAAAAGAAAGAAGTGGGCGAGAGAGCTAAAAGAGAGCTAGCTCGAGAAAGCAGGGGCCCCTTGAAAAGTATTGTAGGCGAGACAGGGGAGAGCAAATGCGGAAGTAAGAAAGCAGCAAAGCAAGAGGACCAAGCAAACAGTGGAAGAAGGGAGGAGAACGGAGTACTGGCTAGTGACGTATGCTAGTCTTGGGAATACGCACAAGGACGGCGCAACAACACACTAAGAGTAGTGAGAAAGAAGGTCGAAGCCAAAGAAATCTGACAGTGGCTGGCACCAAAGCTTAGCCAATCTGAGAACAGCTGGTGAAGGAAGTGAGACCACAACCAAACAAGAGGAAAGATCACCATGGTAAAGGAAGCCCAATCAGAAGTGTGGCTATGGTCTGTTTTGTTTTCGTATTTGCCCAGTCTTGGCTTTGCCCTGCCAAGGGTTACAGGTCCAAGTTAGCAGGAAGAAAAAGAGGAGGGGCCCCCTTCCCTTGCCATCATCTACCAAGAAACAGAGGAACAGGCGAGCAATAATGGGTGTTTTCTTTATTTTTTTGTTCAAAGGGAGCGGAGAATAAAAGTGCACATACATGGCTAGCTCGCTGTTAGTCCTACTACTACATTGGGGCTAGAGCAGAAAAGGTATTTAAAAAAAACAAGACGTATGTGCCTCTCAAAAAGTCTAAATACAAGTAACCTCCGGCCCTACTAGCGTCCTCACTCTTCGTCTAGTCTTTTCGATTTGGATACCAGGAAATATGCTTCTTCAGGCCTGTCAGCGCCCCGTACGAGCACAGCAGACCGGCGTATTTGAAACTAATGTATGCATGGTCAGATAAATAACCCCCTCCCCGAATAGCACAACAAAAGGCCCCATCCTAGCTAGCTCTAGTCTAGTCTTTGGCTTCCGCTCCCCAAGCCTCGTTCGTGTCTTAATTTAGACAATCTGCTCCTCGTAAACAAGCCCGCAGCCACTGATTCCGTGAATAATTTTTCTTCTTATGCTTCCTCCTCCTCGTCCTCCCCCGCCCCGCTGCCAAAAAAGAACAAGAAAATCACATGGAAAATCACACGACCAGGAATAGGAAGACGGGCTCCTCTCCTAGCCCATGCATGGATATAGAAAGGTCAATGCCAGGCTCAAACGGTTGCCCCCACCATTTATACGAGGGTGATAACTGAAGCCAAGCATCAAGACTCAAAAAACCCAGCAACCAAGGCAATAACACCCCTTAAGGCTTTGCAGGCAAGGCAGTTGGGGAGGGCAGGGCCTTGTTTTGGTTTGGCTTTTTCCAGCAGACAACCTGGGGAGGGGGACAGACAGACGGAGCAGAGAGACAAAAGACAGAAAGCAAAACTCCTCCTCCTCGCCCCCAAAAATAGCCGCCTTGGTTTGCATATGCATGAGTATGAATGAGGGCCTCTCTCACTACGCCATGTTCCACCGGAAGTAGGAAAAGACAAAAAAAAGAAGAAAAAAATGCACAGCATTTAGACCGGATTCCGGCAAAAAGATAGTGTCCGTAGCCCGCATGGCCCCCTCTCTCCTTTCCGTTTGCATGAAGCCTCTTGGCTCCAAGGCTTTCTTTTAGCCCCCAGAGCAGCTTTCTCTTGGCCCCCCCTAACTACTACTGCTTGGCTGGCGTTTCCTTGTGATGGTTGATACTCCTAACACGGCAATGTCCCTGAAAGTAGAACAAGTTAGAAGAATTGGACAACTAGACCGCGATCCCTGGCCCCAGGCCCTCTCGTGTCAATTTCCCCTCTAACTCTCAACCCCGTAGTCCGACGAATCACGGCTAATAAAGGTCCAACGTCAATCAAACCCTGTCAAGTCACGAAGCGTGATTGCTCGAGAAGGCTAAAGATAACGCCCAAAACGACATGCCGTCGACGTGTCAGACATGGCAATCTTAGGCTTCCCTAATTCCTCCGAATCGCAAACTTGCTGTCTCTTCGTCTTTGTTCGGGGCGGTTGATTTATTACCAAGTCACTATAACCAGGCTTTTTTGTGCGTCGTCCTCTTCGCTGGAGGTCACTTTGCCGTCATCACCCCTTCTTCTATTGGCGGGGGTTTCTTGGCTTCTCTGGTCGTCGTGATGGCTTCCCTGCCTCTTTGTTCTCTCTTTCCCTGCATGTGCTGTGAAGGCATAAGCGTAATGAGAAAATAGCCAACCTGATCACACACAACAGCACATGACAAGACAGCCAAAAAACACCGCTGTCTTGTATATACGGAAATTCTCGAGCAGGGCTAAGATTAAGATGGTATAACCGTTCAAGTTGCTGGAACTAACCCTCCCTCGCCCCTCCCAATACCAAAAAGGGGGGCCTTTTGTCCTTGGTTTTACCGTGTTCGTGTTTCCCCTAAAACAACATCCAAATGCAGGACAACCGGCCACCCTCCCCTTCATGTTGCATGCAGAAGAAGGGTATCAGAAACACGGGGGAGAGGGGGAAATAGCAGTATGAAAATGCACGTAGATCATATTGAAACAGAGGGCAGCCCCCCTCCAAAGAAACAACATGGACGAGAACAGGCACTTTTTCTCCATCGCCATCCGTTGAATTTGCACAAGCACAACCGAGGAACAATTTATCACGCATTGGCAGACACATACATTATTGCCCAGGTTGCCTGCGCTGGGAAGGGAGCCACCTTGGACTGGGCACAACTTGACATGCAAGTAGACAGGATCCTTCTTCTTCCCTTCTCTTATTTCAAGCGGTCGGCCTGTGTATTGTCATTTCAAGTCATAGCTTATCGACGAGCTGAAATAGGAAGAAAAACAAGACCCCCCCCCACCGATGCAGACAGAACTGCGCCTCAATGATCTCATAGCCTCTGTATCGGTCTAGCTTGTGTTCTATTCTTAACGTCAGAGAAAGGCTAAACCGTGTGGCTTTGCTGTTGATCCATTAATCCATAGGGCTACCTGCCTCCTAGGGAAGAAAAATAAACGCGTGAAACATGGACAGACGTGCTGTGGCTGGCATGGAACTCGGCCTCCCCTCCTTTCGATGCCTCTCTTTCCATATTGGCGCCCGTTAACGAAATGCTTTTTTGGGAAGAGATGGAACAAAGCAGGGAGTCTGAATGGTGGTTGTTGTCAAAAAAGCCCTGAATCTCCATGATGAGCAGACACCGCAAGCCACCAGGAGGCGTCATATAAGCCTGTGAGATGGGACAAAGAGGGGGGCGGCTGGCTTCACCGGATAGCTGCACACAAGACACGGCTAACAAACCAGCAAGCCTGTGCAGGCTTGCATTGGAAACGCAAAGTACATCAAGTAATCCGTACAACCCAGAAGGGATGGCTTGCACTATTGCATGGACATCTTGCATATGGATGGGCTTTGTAACAGGGCCTTTCTGTGTTTACTGTGTTTAATGTTGCACTAAAGCCCTTGTAGTAAAAAAGGCCGGCTTGCAGTGCATGCATCACTTTTGATTTGAGCACATGGCCAGGCCCAAAGCTGCAGGAAATGCCAGTCTTGATTGATGTCCGCGTAGACGCTAATGTGGGGCTCGGCGCGCTTTCCGGCAATCGGGTCTATACTCGTCGTGCCGAAACAGGCAAGTGCGAGTTAACTCGACCTCGGAATCTTGACCTCGGGGCTTCCGAGTCGCTTCCTGTTACCATAAAAGGAAGGCGCGCTGCGCTGTATCAGCCGGGCTGTTCGGTTGTTCGGCTGTTGATGGCCGCGATTTATGTTTTAGTAGATGGATTTTATATTTATATTGTGATGTTTTTTCTTTTCCTTCCTTTCTTTTCCTGTCCCTCCCCCTGCCTTCTCCTTCTTTTTCCCGCTCTCCTTTCGGTGCGACTGTGCTGCTCGATTCTACTTGCATGCACATGCCACAAACATTGCCCCGTTGGCCGCTGGCTTGAGTCTGCCAGCTGCCACAGCCTGCATAGCACAGGCCAGACGCATAGTCACTGTGTCATGGCTTTGGGGAAGGACCGATGAAAAGGCGTGCAGTGCAGCAGCCATGAATGGAGAAGCATGGCAGGCAGGAGATGGATGGCCCAGCTAAGTTGCTTGGAAGATGCTGTGTCACCTGTCCTTTCTCTGACTGATCCAGCTGCTGTGCGACTTGGCTGTGATTTGGCAAGCCGCGCTGTGAAGCCGAGCCCAAGGCTGGCTCAAAAGCCAGTCCTGATTCATGCGTTCTGTGGCTTGGTAGATGGTAGTAGCTTGGCTGAGAGCAGGCGCATTTCCCTGCGGTCCAGATATGTGCAGGCAGCGTAGGTCTATCGGTATCTGTGGGGCGTCCTCTCTTGTTGTCTGCCCCCATTCCCTTCCCTCTCATCATGAAGTGCTGAAGGGTGCTTGCATTCTTCTCGGATGTTCTTTCCCTTGGGCGTGTCTGCAATTTGTGTACGACACGAATGAAACTTGTGCGGCCCAAGAGTTGTCTATAATTTGACAGCATAACGTGTGTTTGATGATGCAGGATCCTCGGTGATTTTCCATGAAAAGCGAGACCCAGGAACGGGCCAGAACTAGTGTCCAGCTCCACGGACATCGTCATTGCTGCTGGCTGGCCCCTAGGCGCCGCTGTTGTCGGTCTTTCGAGATTCGCCACTAGTCGGCGCCCTCGACTCTAGAATGCCAAAACCGAATCCGTACTTGTGTTAGCGGCACTTTCGCTATAGATCCAGCGCCTAACCTAGGCAACAAGACCTTTGTCCACCGGCCTCTGGCCACTGCAGCACCTTCACATGACCCTTCGAGTCTTGCCAAGGCGACGTTGCAGCCATGCTCCTTGGGCACAGCAACGTACTGTTCCTGGCCTGGCGCACTCGTGCAGTGAGTGGGAAAGAAACATCTTTCGTCGCACCTATGTCTAGGGTTATCAGGGTTACCACAATGTCTTTGGTGCAGCAGTCTACAGTGTCAATAACTAGCGCAAACTGGGCAGTTGAACCCCCCCCCAAACGTCACCGAATCTTGGCTTTCTCTTTTCTAGCTGCGTATTCTACGGCTTTAATCACAGATAGCATCGCCAAGCGGAATGCAATATGGATGCCGATTTTGATGACTTCCCAGATGACTTGCTCATGCAAGCTCTTGAGAGCGCTGAAAAACAGGCGCCCAAGGCGGCAGCGGTGGCGGTGACAAGGCCGGCAACAATCGACGATGCCCACCAGAAGTCGTCCTCGCTGTGCGTCCCGCCAGAGGGGACATCCACATCCTCTGGACAGCCAGAGCCTGCCAAAATCCAACAGCCCATCCCACGGCGGCTCCCTGCTCAGTCGTCGGGCGCTGCTACGGCAACAACACCCGCAAAGGCAATAGATACGCCCAGCAAGATCGTACAGCCCAGGCCGCAGAAACTCGCTAAGCCAAGCTCGGGCTCTGCCATCGTGGTCTCGACGCGACAAAAAGGGAACCCTGTCCTTACGCATTTCAAGAAGTGTGCTTGGGAGTACGGCGACATCTTAGCAGACTATGTGCTGGGTGTGACGACGTGTGCCCTATTTCTGAGGTTCGTGATTGAAAGTGAGCGAGAGAAAGAGGGAGAGAGACACATCACAGATACCGAAAGACAGACAGAGAGCGAGAGAGCTGAACGAGCCCCGCCAAGCAAGAAAGCCCATTGCCAATGCCAATGCTAATGCCTTGTTCTGCTGCAACAGCCTTAAATACCACCGCCTGCACCCCGAATACATCTACAAGAGAATCCAAGACCTCCAGGGCAAATACGAGCTGCGTGTTGTCCTGGCCCTTGTTGATATCGCCGACCACCACGACTCACTGCGCGAGCTGGCCAAAACGTCCATGGTCAACAACGTCACGCTGATTTGCTGCTGGTCGGTGCAGGAGGCCGCGCATTATCTAGAAACATACAAAGGGATGGAGCACAGCAACTTCTCGGCCATCAAGGGCCAACAGGGCTCCAACTACGTGGAGCGCGTGCTCAGCTTTGTCACGGCCGTGCCGGGGCTCAATCGCACAGAGGCCTTGTCCCTCATCACCAACTTTGGCAGTCTGCGCGGCGGCATCAATGCCGATGTTGAGCGGCTGAGCATGATTGGTGGCTGGGGCGATGTAAAAGTGAAGCGCTGGCTGGACGTGGTCGACGAGCCGTTCCGTGCTCGGAAAGCATCCAAGCTAGATATTCTCAGTGTACCGGGACGTGGTGGTAGCGGTCATGGCAGTGGCCAGGGCAATTCCACACCAACAGCGAGAGCAACAGCGCCAGAAAAGGCGGCTCCAGGCGGGACAGTGGCGGCGGCCAAGACGACACTGCCAGAGCCAAGTGCGTCATCCAGCACTGGGGAGCAGCCACAAACAACGGCGCAGAACAAAGACTTGGACCCTCCATTATCGAGTGGTGTTTCGGCTGCATTGGCACGACTTCGACAGTCGCCATGAGGGTGGAAGAGGGGAAATGCACTTTAAGGATTGGATGGAACATGTGTTTATAGACACGTGCTTGGGTCACATCCGCGGTTGAAGTTATATATTAATCCTGGTATTCTAGAAATGACCACCGCTTGTCTTGGTCGCATCGAATGACATCACGTTGCCACTTATGCACCCCCATCGCGTTTGGCATATTCCTCCTCCATCAGTTCCTCGTAGCGGGCATCAGCCTCGAGTTCCTCCTGTGTTTTGGGCCGCGTGACGCCGGCGCCCGTGTTAGCACCGGCGCCATAGCCGAGGGTTTGCGGCTGAGCGGAGGAGCCGGGTACGGTTGAGGCTGAGGTAGATTCCGGGGTTGAAGAAGGAGCGTCATTATCGGTATGAAGAGGACGGCCCATTGTGAGCGACAGTGGGAGGATTAGTCGGGGGCAATAGCAGTAGTAGTGTAGCAGCAGCAGCGCCTATTTGCAGCGGAAACGAATTGCACAATGACGGACGATGATGCCGGTGATTGACAAAGTAAAACCAGGAGGGAAAAATGAAACACGTCCACGGCCAGCCGGAAATGGACGACAGTAAGGAAGTGGCAAATGACGACATTGCGCTAAGTTGTGCCTTGAATTTCAGGACACCACCAGGAGACAAGACACCACCTACCTAAACACCAGAAAACAAGGCATCATGAATCGTCGCAAGGCAAACAAGATAGTACGGGATCTAGTAAGGAACAGGGAATCGTCGTGGGAAAAAAAAGAAAAGAAAAAAAAAACAAAAACAGAGGCGGTAT
>NETT01000305.1:8984-25419 GCA_003449175.1 Ceratocystis smalleyi
GGTTGCTATGTGCTGCCAGCGGAGCAGAACCGGGATGAGAGCATCTCCGTCCAGATTAGCCAATATACAGTAATTGCTAGATATATCCTGCCCATTAGTTGTCATTAGCCCTGTCAATACTTGAGCCAGCTGAGAATTTGACGATCTGTCCGTGCCCCCAGGTTTAGGGACAGGCAAACAAATACACCACCTTGTTCGTGAGGGGGGCCTTGCTTCTTTTCATGTTAATTACTAGCCATCCAAGTACTGAGCCCATTGCCATCTAGGCTGGCTGGAGGTGATAGATACGCAAAAAGAAAAAGGAAAAAAACAGAAATTCAGGGCTGTGGGAAAGAACAACGGATGGTGTTTTACGGGCACTGATCTTAGTAAGAAGACTCGGCATGAAATAAAGATAGAGATACTGAGATGGCTTTTTTCTTTATCAAGAAGCTAATCGCCAGCCACACCATGCCATACAAAGAAGCCACACACGCAGGCGTTTAAAAGGTGCATGAACGTGAATATGGAGTAGCCACAGTGTAAAGCGGAAGGGAGGAGATAAGCCACTCCCGCAAGCCAAGCTGCCCACACAGCAGCATGTTTCCCTAGGCCTTTTTATGGGGCGTGCTTGTTTATTCTTTGTACTATTATTTATTTAAGATTTCCATGGCGTAGGTTATCCTCCGACAGAGTGAAGGAGAAAAGGAGCGTCTGTGTGTGGACCACACGCCGTCATACTATAGTAGGACGTTTCAGTGGCTGCTTGTCAAGCAGGGGAGAAGGAACCACTGGCCACAGCGTACATATCCATTCCAAAAGAAACAAAACAAATAATGGAGCTTCTCGGGCAGAGCTGCGCCAGTAAATAGGGTCTAATATACTGCCGGTCGCAGTCTAGTTGCACTCAATGAAAGAAAAATAAAAATAGAAAAGGAGAAAGAAACTATACCACCCCCCATTTCGTGGAAGCAAGGCGCTTTGTGCTTCGGCCTCCGGAAGAAACTATGACCCTGAACTTGCCTCACCATCGAAAAAAACAGAATCTGTACTCTATGGCGTTTACGGCTACAGCGACCGGTCGTCATGGGGAAAGAGAAGCTTTGAAACCAAACTTTGGCGTATACCCTACCTACGTTGTCAAGGTCAATGGCCCAATACAATTTGACCTAACTAAGAATGCAAAGGCGAGACTTCCCTCGCTACCACAGTTGTGAGGCAGTGAACCATTCAACTAAGCAGGCTATGAGAAACAGAACGGACAGCCCGCTATGACACGCTGAAAGTTGAAAAAAGAAAGCAAATGAGCCAGAGAAAAAGGAGAAGCAGCACAAAGGAAGAAAGACATGGACAAGGCTGTGTAATGTCAGGCGGAAAGACCACTCGGCCCCGGCACTGAAAATTAGCTTGGGAGAGGAGCATCATCCTCACGGAAAATTGCTACATGCAAACACGCACATGTATGGACATAGCAGTGTCTTTGCTTCATGACGACGGTCGATCGACGGCCACCATCCCTTCCGTTTTGTTCCTTTTCTTTCCTGAAACATTCACGAGAGTCAATGACCCATGGAAAAGGATGCTCACACGCTAAAAATGCCCAGGGCCTGAAAGACTATCCTCCCATAGCCTTGCCCTCTTTTTGTTTCAATCTCACCACAAGATCCTCGCCCTAAGCTATCTATCATCTGTTAATGAAAGCCTGTTGCTGATCATCTTGGGCTCAACCTGAAGAGGGGATACCCCTGTAACTCTTCTAGCTATACCCATGCTCATCTGAGCCTCTACAGCTGTTTGGAATTGCCTCCATGCTGGTCCTGGTTGGCTTGGCCATGGCCGAAAAAGATCTTCGTTTGCCCTGTCCTCTTCTTTTCCCACACCCTGCTCAACATTCCTTTCGTCCTGACCAGCTGCTTTATTTGACAGTGGAGGCCGCTAGGGTTATTCAAGTATTTGAGTTTTACCCATGTCCCATGACAAAATGATTAGATCACCCGTCCATTCCAGCTTGCTGGTGTGGCAGTAATTATTATGATCTCCCCATGAGGGTTGATGACCCCTGCCGGCCTGACAACGTACCGAGCTTCATACCAATCAATGCAGAGACAAAATGTAGAAACAAGGAAAGGCGCGGGGCAAGCGTGATAATATTCTTATGTCCTAACTTGCTCTTTACGGTGTATACTAGAAAAAAAAAAGGGAAGGGATTTGCTGCGCAAGCTAGTACCCCAAATTTTCTCAGCTAGCGGATTCGTCGAGCGCAAAGCTCGGAGACCTGCCCATGCCGAGACCATGTGTGGAGAAAAGGAAGAGAAAAGGAGAAAAGAAAAGGGCAAGAGGACAAGAGAAAGAAGACTCTTTCCCTATAGGCGAGAGCGTGGTGATGTTCGTTGATTGAATTTTCCAGATGGGCTAGAAGGAGCTTCAGTCACACGCGATGTTAAGGGGAGATAAGCAGAGCGAGCGAGCGAGCGAGCGAGGGGTTTGAAGTTGGGACTTTCTTCTTATTCTTCTGAGGCCATATCTATACATATACGAAAGCAGTGAGACAAAATCGTCTCGTCTTGCCCACATCCAAGCCTGCTGTGTGTCTGCGGCATACACCAGCATGCACGCCTACGTATACGGCATGTTTTCCTAGCAACAGTCAGGCGGAACTACAGGTGCTGGTCCTCAACCCCCGTTACGACTATAACTGGTGTTTCAAGCACCGCTACAAGCACCGTTATGGCGTCCTTTTACTCGAACAGACTCCTCACATCTCGAGTCACAGTTGTGGTAGAATCAAATCACACCTCAAGTTTACCCAAGTCCCTGCCGCTATTTGTGCGTTTGACAAGCAAGCGACGTTTGGCTATATTCCTTTATGCCAAGATCCAGCCCCTCTTCTTTCCTTGCTCTCTAACCACCAACTGAGCAAGGCCAAACGTATTTTGTACTAGTGGAATAAGGAGTCACAGTTTGTTTGTTATGTCTGGGTCTAGACTAGTTCCCAGATCGTACCATGTTTATCTTGCAAAGCTTCGCGTGTTGGCTATCTGTAGTGGCAAAAGTCTTTGTTGAATTCCCGCGTTCGGCAAGTCGTTGGTTTCCGTTAGCTTCTTGGTCTCCTTCCTCCCCCCTTCTTTTTAGTCTTCTTGGCTTTAGCTGCTGCTTAGCCGAGACGATCAGCCTGTTTTTCAAGCAAAGAAACTTGGCCTTGTGGTCTTTTTGCTTCTAGTTTGTTTTTTCCCCCCTTCTTTGCTGATCACATACGGAGCTGTCGAGCGCTTGGCTAGCAAGCGGTAATTCCGCAAAATGAAGCTTGAAATTTCTGCTAAACTTGGATGCCGCAGGTCTTTGCCACTTCATTGACCTTTTGCATGCTGGATTTGCAGTGATCGTCAACAAAACTTTGTCGCGTAGGTCGGACAATCTCCGACACGGAATGGCACATATTGCGCTAGCTATTGAATATAACGGCAATGTAAGGTCCTAACTAGTGTCAATGTTAAATGCGAAGCTATGCTAAAGCTATGATCCCTGTTTTGCCCTGGAGCTCTATAGGGCCCGGGCCCAGTTGACTGACTTTCTAAGAACCCAAAAGCTACCCCACCCAGAGACAGAGACTGGCAGGAGCGCGAAAAAGTGCTTACATACAATACAGGTTCTGGCTCAGAGCAGGAAGCTGATTGTCTGTTCATTTTCACGAGCTGCATATACAACACGTCATTTTTGGGTACACAAGTTGCTTCAATAAAGAGAAACTGGGCGGCTTTTTGATTATTATCTCAAGGCGAAGTGGCCACAAAGGCGAGAATAAGAAAACATTAGTTGAGGAACTTGGAAACTGTTGGTACTCGAGCCTCGCGCAAAGACTCGGTGGTTTCAGTAATGTGGTTATTGCATTGCTGAGAGGGGTAATTACGTGGAGAAAAAAACAGGGAAAGGGAGAAAAAAGGCTTTTGCCTGTCTAGAACTTCTTGTGCTACCCACATGCTCTTTCCCTGTGTAAATCATTGTTACAAAAGTCGAGTCGAGTCCTGTATCAAGCCTCAGATTTGGCAGTTACCAAAATATTTCCACTTGTGATTTTTTCTTTCTTTTTCTTCCTTTTCTCCCAAGACTCGAGAAAAACGCCTTCAAGTTGAGTGTGCAATTGGCCCTAATGCTTCCCGTCTCGCACCACAAGCTTTTAGCACACCAATCCCACGCTCAGAATTTTTGTTGGTCTTGTTCTTGAAAATCATTCACAGCCGGACTGAAAACCGGGGGCTTACATACATTGTCGAATATAAGCGAATCACACCTCTTGTGGAGCTCAACAAACAAAAGGGTTGCGCCCGACAGAGTCTCATGATCCTCAAGCGTTTACATATACCCCTGTTTATGCTCATTCAGGATGTCGGAAAATTGTAAAGAAAAGAAAAAAAAAGCAATATTAGATGCCGAGAGGAGGGGCTTCTGCTAACACTGCATACAAAAAAGGAACACAGAGAAAAGGAAACTTTATCCTTCTCAAGGGGGGCATATGCAGGAAAATACAATTCCTTGGCGAGGTGGAATGACAAATAGACTCATGCAAGGTGCTGATCTTGAAACATTAGGAAATCAGTGCTAAGGACGACGTGCAGGATAAGAGACGTTGGTGGAGGACAAAAAGAACATCGCGGCGGCCCCATACATACAAAGGGAGACAACAGACAGACCGGCAAGCAAGTACATTATGGCCTAGAACATTATACCAAAATCATGTAGCAAGATGGGGCGGGGGGGCGTGTGGGTGGCCTGCATATAACCACGCAAGAAATACTTTTGCAAGTACCAAGTTTTCTACTAGCCGCAGCGCCCATCGCCTCGAAAACCCGAGCATCCCTTGGCATCTCGCGAACGGAGCCTCTTGCGGTTCGCCACTAGGCTTTTTTTCTGTTCCTGTTGGAAAAGTCGCTTGATCAAGCCCTGGCATGTAGCCCTACGGCATAGTACAGCAGACTCAGTAGCCACAGGCGGTTAGCGCGGCCGGGATGGACATCAGCTCTAGCTATCAATATCGCTGTGTTTCGGTCGGGATTTGAAAGAGCTCACAAAGAAACTGTTACGCCACTTGCGAAGACGGGCTCTCGAGTCTGTTATGCGGTCTAAGGATAGGTGGCATCCCTCAAGCCATGAAACGCTTGCATTGACAATGACGTCGATAGGAGAATGGGATAGTCAGGGCGCCAAGTTCCAGCAGGCGTTTGAATAAAGCGCCTCTAAATCTGTCGTGAGCACAAGGCCAAGACTGATTGCATTTGCGGGATAACACAACGCAACCATTGCTACCAAGAACGCGGCCCCTGCAGATCCGGCCACGCTCCAATGGCTTACCCATATGCGGATTTAGAGGTTGGGTTTCTTTTATATGGGTCTCTTGCCAGGCTCAGCTTGTATTGCGTTGAGAAAATCACGGCGTAGTCGCCTTCGTATACCAGCCTGTCAGAGTACATATTGCTCCTAGGATATGGCTGCCATCTTGTCTCTTGCTCACTATTATGCACAAACTCGCTCGGATACGTCTCAGACTTGCACACTACAGCGCATATGATCCGGAAGCAGAGTCCTTTGTTCGTGTTTGATTTTTGACAAGGGCAGGCTGCGAGGAAAAAAGACACCATAGGTAACAAGACAATGATTCTTTGAGACATACTAGGTTTTCATTCGCCCAGATTGGCAGTTTCTTCCGTTGCCATTCCTATGGAAAAGCTACTTCTTCCCGACAAGTGTGCTTGAGATCGGGCTTCGCCCCTTGATGCTTGCTTTTTCCCCTTTGTGTCACTCCGAGTAGATGCATCTTCCTTCAAAGAGAATGGGCCAAAAAGACGTGAAAGAACGACATCCTGGAATACGAATTTGAGCCTGAGACTTGGGAATCAGCAGGCCTACACATTCCAGCAGGCTGGCTTCTTCAAAGCTGTCTCTTTTAAACATGGCGTGAGTATACGGAGGAGGAAGTCTTATATGAAACACATGAATGGCTCCCTGTGTATGCGTTGTCAGGTACGAAGGGCACTCAGGTAAATGATACAGGGGGACATAGTTCAAGATTATCATTGAATGTGTGACGCCTATGTCTGAAGTCAAGCCGGAAAAGGGCGACTGCCCAGGTTGTCTGTTGAAAATGGCTGCGCTTTGTCCCGGACATTGATACGTGATGTGGCTGATATGGTTACACACACCCTTCTCGGACGACAGGGATATCGATGTTAAGCTTCTTGCCTTGCTTTGCGGTACAGTTGGTGACTGCTCATCACAGATTATATCTATCAAAGAAACAGTTACTCTATTGAACCACGACTTGGGACAACAAAAGAGTAGCTATGTTATGGGCAACACCGCAAAGTGGCTGTCGCAAGCTTGCGCAACCAGACATAGAGGAAGCTGGAAGATCTTGCCGCTTGGAAGGAGGATAATCGACATTCACCTATCCGAAAGTCGGCAACCGACGTTAAAAGATTGGTCCCAGCGCACCCTGAGATGGGCTACGTTCGGTTTCAGTTTCAGATAGTAGGCAGGATTCCGAGTCCGTCTAGCTGCGGGCCACGTCTAATAGAGCCACTATGCATCTACGACAGATGCGTGAAGGTCACAGCAGATAAACTGTGAACCACATGAGCAAAGCCACACGTAGCTTCGTAGCTTAACTTGACTACGAGAGCAATGCTATAACGACTGCTGTTGAAACATTCTTGGAATACGAGCAAGATCGACCTAATACCACCATCGCGTATGCACAGCTCAGACAATGCTCGGCGACTGAGCGAAAAGTGCCCTGGGTTTTACTTCTGGGGGGAGGGGTCTCTTGAAGATGGGCAGAGGACAGGACAAGCGGGTAGCCTTTACGAACGACCTAGTCCCCCGGTCGACTAACTTTTGCAACAGTAAGAGAAAACCCGAAACTTTGTGTAGCTTTCGTAGAATAGAGAAGAAAAAAGACAAAAAAGACGGCTGTCCAAATGCACACGCCAAATCTTTGCCTCTCGCTGGCTGCTTTTGTCGCTTTTCAGGATCACTGAAGCTGCAAGTCTGCTATGGCGCTTTGCATGAACTATAGGCTGGATACGTTAACTAGCGTAGCCAAACAGATGCCAGCCTCGATTAAATAGCTTGCATAACTACACTGAAATCTTGCTCTTGTGTGACTACGTGTACGCAGCCATGGCTGGCCTATGACCACTTTGATGCATTGCAGATGTGCGGCTTACGCAATTCACAAGCATAGGGCCAATGCAGGACCAGCAATGAGTAGGAGGGCTCAATGTAGCCGATGTAGTCAATGTGGCGGGTGGGGGTTTGGGGCACAATGAAGAACTATTCCTCGTATGAGAAGGGCTTGCGGATGTGTTATTTCCTAACTTGTAAGTCTGAATAAGCAGATCAAACGGTTCAACTGGCTCGGATGCAATATCTCGTGTGTTTTCCTCAAGGATGGTACACGGAGGCCGAGTCTTGGCTCATGTGGTCTGCATCGTCAGATAATACAAGGTGCGCTGAGTAGTGCTCACCGAAACTATGACATCAGCTACCCTACCATATACAGAACTTCCTCTGGTATGTGAATGGCTACCGTGCTCAATAGGCCTGTGGAAGACAAGGCAGCCAAAGGGAGGAGCTAGAACCTATGGCTGGCCCAAGGATTACACTGGCCGTCTCGTCCCTAGTTGTCCAACAACATACCAACGGAGCTGCATTCTTTGCTTGCTCGTAAGCTATCCTTTCCCGGGCTCGGGTGTTGTTTCCCTGTAAACTTCGAGCATCAAGCGGACTTCCATATATTGCCCAGCTTACCATAAAAGAAAGTGGACAAGGCATTGCCAATGTCTCCGTTCTCCTGGCTGAAGTTGGGACTTTTTGACTTGATGGGCCAAAAGAATTTGTAGCTGAGTAGGGCTAAGCCACTGATTTTCTCTTTTCTCAAGCCTTGCAGTGGGATGACCGGTGGAGCTTGACGAATGATAGTTGCATCTAGGAAGATGGAGGGAGGGTGAGGACAACAAACACAACACCCCGGGACCGAGAGCCAAAGCCATCGTCACATGCCGTCATCGAGATATTGCACCCTATGCTGCCCCAAGCACGTGGTCTACGAGGTACTGTACACATCGGGATAAAAATTAAGAAAAACAAGAGAAGATACTGCCGTAGGGTATGGGGGGGAGGGGAGGCGTTTGGCGGAGAGGACGGCCAGAGCCACCGTCTCACTTGCCCCAGGGCCAAAATACACACAGGTGTAGCTCTTCCATCATCTCACCGTCTTTGCCTACCCCGGCGGGGCTTCAGTGCATTGGATGGCCTCATTGAGATAGGTACATGCTTACTACAGAGCCAAAGCTTTTGCTAGCACTGGGCCGCTGGTTTAAATTTTGCCGGTACGTTCATTTATGACCCTTTTATGCCACGCGGGTGCACAAGACGGTGACAAAGCTTCCTGGGTGGCTAGCGGCAACTCGGTAGTGCGAGCTTTCATTCCTTGCAAAATTTGTCATGCTTGTTATTCATGTTAGCTCACCTTTGGCTAGTTTGTGGACACCAAGGTGTTTGTGTGAGTCTGAGGAGCCGGGGAAGTTTCCATTGCTTGGCATAGTTGCAATCAGGAAGTGGTTTCCTTGGTTCCATGGCACAAGAAAGCAGGGCTGTTGGAATTGGAGTTGGTTCTGCCTTACTGGTTGTTGTGAAAGATACGAGAAGCTGTTGCAACTATTGGGTCTACCGGCCACTGCATAAAAGATGGCACTCTATAGCTGCCCACCACAAGCAACAGATAGACCCCCGGTGGCGGGCATCGGCGTTATACCTTGCCCCATGCAAAGGCAATTGAGCTGTAGTGAAGTGTTATGTTCAACTAAAAAAGAATATGCTTGCATAGGTCTATACGAGAAGCACATCGTGTCTATTGGTCAACCAAGACGGAATACCCCTCTGTTTTTCACTAAAAGAGCTAACCTGAGTAACTGAACCTACTCTGCTGCCTAGCTATAATTGGCCCGAGTTCTGTAGGGCTTCGTATTATGGCAGCAACTTTGGTTGGGTCCTGTCTCAACACCGGGGCCAAGTGGTCACGGGGCCGTTGGGACAGCCTCAAGCCTGGACCTTTCATTACCAGTCCTGCTTACTGCCCATGCATTATGTTCTATACTGTGCTAATCGCTTGTTATTGTTTCTGCAAAGGAAGCCAACAAGCTTCTCGTTACGTCAACAAGGCCCGTTAGCCACCCTTCTATAATCTCTCTATGTGTTCTATTATTTCTCCTAAACACTAGACACCATCCAAAGCCCCATATTCTTACCTACCCCTTTCCTTTTTTTCCTGTGACTATTGTTTCTTTCAGACCTCCTCAGGACGACTTGGGATTCTCGATATTCCTAGCTTTGTGTCTCGGTTTGTGGGCAAAGTCTAAGAATTCAAATCAATTTCTCATGGAACTCACATTTACGCTAGGCTGGGTCTGTCTTGGGGTCGAGTCCAAACCCAAGTCTGAGTCTAATACTTCATTGTATTCAAGGGTTTTAATATACGAAAACTCCAGCTTTGTCGTATTTGTCTAGGTGCTGAGCCCGGTTGTGTTGTGCGGCGTTGGTGCTGTACTGTGTGAAATGTTTCGTGTACCTGGCTTTGCTCAGCCATCCTCTGTGCTGAAGTGTGTCTCTGCAAATCCAAAATGTCCGTGTCTTTTGGCCTTGTCTCTGTAGTGCAATGTCTCTTCTGGCCCTTTCTGGTGGTAACAGTTAACGAAGTAGCTGAAAAGAGCCACCAAATTATGAAACTACACAGCCCAGGCTAGGATAAGGTGAGATAATTCAAGGTCTATGGAGTCTACTTGAAGACATGCAAATCATTTAGTACCAATTCATGTGTATACGGGCGGTATGAGTTTATGGGTACGTCTTTAATTTGTAATAGCTTGAGTTAGATACCAGTGAGAAACCAAAATACTAGAGAGCAAACAAACAGGCCATAGCTAGATGACGAGCGAAAAGAGAAAATAGGAACGGCATGTGTCGGAGAGGGGGAGAAGGCACGCCCATGGTCATGCGTGCCTTGGTTATCGAGGCCACAGCGTAGCCTACAACTTCGAAGCCGGAGAGGCAGGGCCGACCGTAGTAATCTCGTTATATAGTAGACTATCGCTAATGTTAGTACAGGCCACACAGAGAGAGAGGGGGAGGGGCAAGGAAAAGTGAGAAATGGGGGACATACCTTGTCAAAAAATCAGCGTAATCCTCGCCCGTGACCTGATTAGCAAAGTACTGGGCCGCCAGCTGGAACTTGTTACCTGCCGGAGCCTTGGCTGCAAGCTCCTCTGTAGTCTCCTTCAGCAGCTTTAGAGCGTAAGCCTTGTCAACCGTTTTGCCCTCGGCAGTCTTAATGCCGTGGCGAACCCACTGCCAAAGCTGAGATCGCGAGACCTCGGCCGTAGCCGCATCTTCCATGAGATAGTTAATAGGCACGCAGCCAACGCCGCGAACCCAGGCTTCCATGTAACCCAAGCCAATAACAAGGTTCTTGCGGATGCCACTTTCAGTGACATTGCCTGGGACGTTCATGTTGAGTAGATCGTTTCTAGTGATCTTGACATCTTCACGACGCACAAAGAGCTGGTTGGCCGTGGGCATATGGGTGTTGAAGACGTCGGAGGCAATGCCAGCAAGGGCAGGATGGGCAACCCAGGTTCTGGCAGTGTTAGACAAGATCGACCAATGGTTCATATCATGAGGAAAAACAGAAAGAAAAGACTCACCCATCGTGTCCAGCACGCGCTTCGCGCAGCTTATCTGCTCTCACTCCATCCATAGCCTTGTCATTGGCCTCTTTATCATCCTTGATGGGGATCTGGGCAGCCATTCCACCCATAGCGTGCACGCCTCTCTTGTGGCAGGTCTGGATCAGCAGCTTGACGTAAGCATCCATGAATGGTGACGTCATAGTTACGCTAGCACGGTCTGGCAATACAAAGTTGGGGTTCTGGCGGAACTTCTTGATGACACTAAAGATATAGTCCCAACGGCCGCAGTTGAGACCAGAGCTGTGGTCGCGGAGCTCGTAGATGATTTCCTCCATCTCAAATGCCGCCAGAATGGTCTCAATCAGGACTGTGCCGCGGATGGTGCCGCGGGGCATGCCGATAGTGTCCTGGGCTAGGTTGAAGACGTCATTCCACAGCCTGGCCTCGAGGTGAGACTCCATCTTGGGCAAGTAGAAGTACGGCCCGAAGCCCTGTTTTACGGTCTGGTGAGCATTGTGGAAGAAGTAGAGGCCAAAGTCGAACAAAGACCCGGAGACAGGCTCGCCGTCGATCGTCACGTGCTTCTCCTCTAGATGCCAGCCTCTTGGGCGCACAATTAGGGTTGGCAGGGTTCGGTCAGTGCGCAGCTTGTATTCCTTGGGGCCGAGTTTGAAGTCAATTTGGCGGCGATTGGCATCGTAGAGATTGACCTGGCCATTGACCATGCTCTCCCAGGTCGGAGCACTAGAGTCTGTATGCAGGAGAGACGCGGGTTAGATTAGAATGGGAAAGGCTAGAAAAGAGGCCTAGGACAGCGAAAACCCACCTTCAAAGTCAGCCATGTACGTCCACACATCTGAGTTGAGCGCATTCACGACCATCTTGCGGTCTGTCGGGCCCGTGATTTCCACTCGACGGTCGACTAGACCTGGGGCAGGCTTTGCACCCTTCCATGAAGGGTCTTCTCTGACTGCCTTGGTTTCGGGGAGGAAGTCGGGCAGCACGCCACGGTCAATCTCGGCCTGGCGTATTTTGCGGCGCTCCAAAAGGGATTTGCGAGTGTTGTTGAAAGTGCGGTGAAGCAGAGCTACAAAAGCAAGAGCCTGAGGCGTCAGAATTTTGCGTTGTTGGTCCTGGATTGGGGCGAGGACATTGACGCCCTGTAGAAGCAAGTCCGTAGAGGCCATTGCGCTGGGGATGAGTAAGTATTTATGTGAGTGAATGTGAGTGAATGTGAGTGAGCGCGTGAAGGCGTGTGAAGGCGTGCGTATATGTATTCTTATAGATGTCGTTTCTAGCGTGTACACATGAAGCTGCTGTGGGCGTTTCAAAGGATGCCACTTGATCGTGACACGCAAAATTGGTAAAATTGATCAAATAAACTGCAAAGCAGGAAAACAAAAGGAAGGAGAAAGAGCAGCTTGGCAACAGGCAACTACGATAATATAAATAGGCCCGTGGCCGGATCTGACCTTCCTTCCCCATACAAGCAAACAAGCAACCTAAAGGCAAGAGACATTTCTTAGCTGGGGAGTTACCCGAAATCCTATCACCAGCCAATCCAGCTCCCTATTTTCTTGCCTTCCCTGTCCTGCTTACTGCATAATCAGAAGCTGGCTCTTGCTTGTTTCGGCAAGCTCTTGCCCATTAGATCGGACCGTGGTCACCCCTCCCTTCCACCCGATAGCAGCGCTTCCCTCCTTCTTCCTGCCTTTTTTTTTTCCTTTCCTGCCTCTGCTTCTTCCCTCCTTCCTTCCGGTGGTGCTTTGTTGCAAAGTGGGACAGCGTTTTGCTTGAGACAGAGGCCCTCTTTTTTCTGTTTTTTTCTGTTTTTTTCTTCTTTTATTTCTCTTCCTCGTTATTTCTTGTGTGTTGGAGAAAACACCATGTCTATAGTCTACTTACCTTGGATTTGATTTCCCCAAGTACACACTTACATGCTCATACAAACACAAAGACACACAGCCCACTTACAAGAATTACCTTTGCTTGCTTTGCCGTTGACTTTAATTTCCTTGCCTTCTGGCTTTCAGCTCCACGTAAACTTGAAATCTTATATACGAATGAGTTCGAGCAAACAACAGGAGCTTCGTCGTCCCAGGGACCCCGAGTACAGTGGCAACATGTCACTGGCTAGACAAAATGTAAGTGATTTTGGAGGGAAGAGACAGAGAAGAGTGGCCTTGCTGCCCCGCCCTCGCTAGCAAACATAGCAAACTAATAAGCTTGCACCAGCTCCCCCCACATTCTCGAAACAGGGATCCTTCCGATCCGCAAGGGCCTGATGTTTATGCTCGTCGGAGTACTTTTCCAGGCCCCGAAGGTCTTGGTGAGGCCCATGTTCCTGTTGCCACGCGCAGCGAGGAAATAACTGGAGTTTTGGAGAATGCTCTAATTCCTCGTGTCCTTGCCGAATTTGATATTCCGCCGCTTTCACTGTCTGATATTGGAGCTGCTTCGCCAGTATCGTCGGGTGAAGACAGTGATGTGGAGCTGAGTGGCAACGATTTGTTTGATGTCGGAATTTACGATACTAGAGATACCGCGCTCCCTGCGCCTATTTACTGCGGTGGGTGGGATACTATTCCCGACAAGCCCAGCGGCATTGACTGGGGGCTTTGCGCGCTTGTGCTCAAGGGATCGCCTCCAGCCGCCTCAGCGCCAGCGCCCGCATCAATGCCCTCTCCCAAGTCACCATCGAGAGCCCTACGCGGGGTCCGCAAGACGCTCCGTGACATTCAAGTTAAGAAGGGTAAATTCATAGATGCCTTCGACATGATTCCCGACAAGACCGGCCATTCCAACATTATGAGGCCCATGATGGTCTGGGAACCCTTGGTACAGTCTGGTTCTGCTGCACGGATGGTGGCTTACTTTGTTCACCCAGACCACCGCATGAAACTTGACCCCAACGCCCCGTGGACTGCCCAAGACACACTTGCTATGCGCGTTTTCACCAGCCCAGGCCACACCATAGCACCATTGGATGTGGCCAGCTGGGGTCACCAGCCACAGGTATTTGAACGCGATCGTAGCCGCATGGCGCGCTTGGACCATGACATCGGCCTGCTTGAAGAGCACATCAACCATAGCGATGCAGGGTTCGACCTGCTGGTCGCACGCTACTACCGGGCTGTTGCCGACGGAGTCCTGGCCCGTACTGCGGTATCGGCTGACCTTGAGCGAGCCGGAGCCTGGGCTTGCTTTGACGTGAATGGCCGCGGGATTCCTATGGCCGAATGGCACTCTCGCTATCGCGCACTGCATGCTCTGCGATTCCAGTGGTTCCGCACACAGTTGAGACGCGCCCCCATTCTGGCAGCCTGGCTGAGCTCGGCTGTGGCGGAGCGGGCACGGCTAACTCAGAATGTGATGAGCGACGATGTGGATGTCACGCACCGCGAAGATGGCTCGTTATGGTGGATGCCGCTGATGGCGATAGTGGGCGTAGCAGCATATTCTCTGGCGGAGAAGAGGCCGTATTCCATGTACTGCTACCTGGCAGCCCGCGTGAATACGCTGTAAGTTTGCAGTACTTGGTGTTTGATGGCCTGAGCGAAAGCGCTGTAGAAATGAAGCGCTGGTACTTGGGATTCACTGGAGTTGGAGGCTTTCTGATTTGCTTTTCTTTTTCGCGTCGCTGCATTTGCATCATTGGCATTGTTGAACTATTGGATTTTGTGTGTTGAATGAATTTCGGGATCCCTTCCTTCGTCATGTGCATTTGCGTTGCTGCGTAGAGCCCATGTTGCCACCATGATAAAGCGGGTCTCAGAGAGCGGGTCCAGGGAAGAATAAACAGTCGTGAAAAGGGGAAAGGGGATCATGGCACGATAATGTAAGCTTACATAATATGGAAATGTACGAAGTTCCCCGATTCCCACCTTGCTTTTGCATCTCCAACTGACTGCTTCGATAACTATCTCTACCACCTAGCCTAGTAAATTTTGGCCACGAATGCGCTACATTACAAAGCCTATTGTTTCGTCGTGTACGAGTACGGGCGCTGGCATTTTTGGGCTGCTGCTAATTTTGACGATAGCGCGTTTCACCTAAGAAACGGCGTCTTTGGTATTTTTCCTTCCTTTGGAAAACAAAATAAAGACGTCTAACCTCTTCCAGTACCCTTGCGCTCGCGCCTCACTCTTCTTTTTTCCTCGCCTTTACTTTTTTTCCTTTTTTCCCTTTCTTTCCGTCCTTTTTCTCTGTTGCCTTTTTATATATTCTGTTCTTCGCTTTGTTGTGTTGATAGGCGGGCACGTGACGCTTCGTATTGCCGGCGCTTATTAAGCCAAGAGAAAAAGGGCGGGCTCTTCAAGACAGAGCCACGCGGAACCGGGAGAGACGCCTGATATCAAAGATACGCTCTTTTTCAACCGGCCTCACTCTGTTGCGGCTTGTCGTCTGTCTGCCCTAGACCTCCTCTAGCTCAAATCGCCTCAGGGACATCTGGTCACTATGCAAGGCCCCTCCGCCGGTCCAACCACGGCCCAGGAGCTGCTGGCCTTGACGCAATCGCAGCAACAATTTTCGTTTCGTCCCCAACAGCCGCATCAAGTGAACCAAACAGCTGTAGGATTGAGTCCGTCTGCAAATGGAACATCGGATTTTCCCCAGAACAGGGGCCCATGTAGCGCTCTATTGCGGGACACCGTTCTGGCACACTCGGATCCAAATGGCAGGCCAGATGTAGCCAAAGAAACGGGGGGCTCCGCTACCACTGGCAATCCTGGTCTGGGCATCTTGCCTGATCTTGGGGCCCCGGCGTGCTCGTACTCGAATCCGGGCTTAAACTCACAACCGCCGCTTTCGCATGAGGGCTTAGCAACCGCCCCGCCATCTTACTTGCCGAATGCTCGACAACGATCCGCGTCGGAGCGTCCCCCCACCACTCCCCCGCCAGCTAGGACTTATCGTCCTGAATCCAGCTTTGTGTCCCCCGGTCAAATCAAGCGTAGCATGGAGAGCTCATTTATCAACGGCACCAATAAATTGCACCGAGTGATAAATGCTCTCCCAGGAGATGTCGTTCGTCAAGTCATACGTGAGAGCTGGAGGAAGTGTCTCTTCGGCTCCATGTATCATCGCGCTTTCCTAGTAAGTAAAGTATACTGTTTGGACATTCCCACTCTGCGTATATGGGATAAAGGGCGTTGCCGTTTCCTGGCTACCGTGCTAACTTTTATTTTCCTTAGCTCAATATCTCTCTCAGCAGGGCCGAAGATTTTGCGAAGCCATCGGTCCTCAGTTTTGGCAAACACATAGTCAAGCTTTGCATTGTTGAGATTGCTGAGCACATGGATTCCACGTCCATTGACGCTGTTTCCGAAAAGATCCTAGAAAAGGCGTCGCCAGAGTTTTTGGATAAGGCCATGGCTGAAAGGCTCAAAACCATTGACTCCCGAAACTTGCTTAATATGCTGGCACGTGCCGAAAGGCTTGGTTACACCATGGATGATGTTTTGGACGATGACGTGCCGGATGAAGAAGACACATTTATGGTGGACATGGATATTGTAACTACTGATATCCCCCCGAGCAGTGAGTGTGTACCGCAGCAAGAGTCTCAAGATGCAGCCGACAAAGATATAGCCCAGGCTACCCAAAATGAAGTAATAACAAACGCGATGACACCTGAGTCTGAGCCTGAGGTTGGGCCTGGGGTTGAGTTCGGGACTGAGGCCGAGCCTGAGCCCGAGCCTGAGCCCGAGCCTGAG
>NETT01000306.1:9027-30148 GCA_003449175.1 Ceratocystis smalleyi
CTTCGGGAGCAGCTTCGGGAGCCTCTTCGGGAGCAGCTTCGGGAGCCTCTTCGGGAGCAGCTTCGGGAGCCTCTTCGGGAGCAGCTTCGGGAGCCTCTTCGGGAGCAGCTTCAGGAACAGCTTCAGGAGCAGATTCGGAAGTGGTCTCAGTAGCGGGTGTTTCAGTGACAGATTTCTCAACAGCGACGGGCCCTGAAGGAGTAGTCTCCTCCTCCGCATCCTCTGCATCTTCAGTAACTTCAACAGCCTCAGCAGCAGCGGCATTCTTCTTCTTCTTATTCTTCTTCTTGTTCTTCTTCTTTTTAGACTTGGCCTCAGTGCTAAGGTTTAGGACATTGTTGACAGCACCGGAGCCATCATCCTCTTGGGGAGCGCTGGTGTCAAGAACCCATTCTCCGTCAACAAAGAACTAGTAGCGAATGTGGTTAGATTCAGGGACATCGCATTCTAATGAACAATGGAAATGCGTCATTTTTGTAGGGAAATGAAAAAAGGGGAGAAAAAACTAATGAATGTAGGGATTCCATTAAGGAAAAAAGAAAAAAGAAAAAAGACTCCATGCCATGCCAAATAGGAGGGACAAATCCAGCTATACCACAGATGTAAAAAGGAAAAAAAGCCTGTTGGACGATAAATATTGGCCGGTTAGGTGAACTTGGTAGGATGCATTATGTCGTACTTTCTGCAGTCCCCTGGCTGGTTCTTGTCCTTGTCTCCAGGCTGGCAGGGGTTGATGAATCAAAACCAAATAGAAACAGGGTGGTTGTGGCGACAAGTGATCGATAAGACAAAACTTAGAGATAGCGGTTGGTTGCGACATGGCATGACGTCTGATGCAAGACGATGCAGGTGACAGAGAAAAAAATTATCGCAGCCAAAGGGAATTCTGATTGTAAAGAAACAAGGGAGAAAAGGATGAGAGTGAAATGGAGTTATCAGTATACCTTGTAAAGAATCTTTTCCTCGTTATCCGGCAGAGTCACAGTCTTTTCGAAAACATTGTCGACCTTTTCCAGCTTTTCAGTCTTACTCCAGTCGTCAAAGGTTCCCGATACGATGACCTCAGTGGCAGGCTGAGACCTATAATAAAAGGGCGGTTAGACTCTTGTGAGACTATGAGCAAATAGGCAACAAACACAGATTGCATGCTGTCGGCCTGTTGGTAAATGGCACGGGCAATGGGGGGTTATGCAGCCAACAGGACAAAGCCACGACGAGCTTAGAAACAAAGGAGCACGGCAATATCAGGAGATAGAGAGAAAACACAGGACAAAGGGGTCGCCTTGGCTTCAACTTGAAGACACAGACAGACAAAAGGCCAGTCAAGACCCCGCCATGATCTCATGGGAGTCAATCCAGCTGACAAAGAAATAAAGAGAGGCAAACAAGACAAGAACAGCCAAGTCGAGTCATCTTCATTTCCAACATCAAGCAATCAGGCTAGTGCAGAAAAGAATGAAAAGACGAAAGAAAACACACCAGGTAAACTTGTGAGCGCCCATGGTTCCAGAGCGTCCGCTGTGAGGGGTATTATGTGGACGATTCGGAAGTCGAGAGAAAGCCTCTAAAAGCCAGTAATGTTGGTATCCACGAATTGGGCGGAGATGTCTGGAAAGCAACGGAGAAATAAAATCCAGGGAAACTTGAATTTTAATAAAGGTTCTTTTCGTGGGTTGTCGTCAATGTAGGAAAAGGCAGAAGAAGAAGGAGAAAAAAGGAAGAAAGACGGTTGAAGAAAGTAAAAAGAAAAAAGGCGGCAGAAAAAAATTGTTAACAAGGCCGTAGCAGTAAATAAAGTAAGAGA
Source organism: Ceratocystis smalleyi (assembly GCA_003449175.1). Classification (NCBI taxonomy): domain Eukaryota; kingdom Fungi; phylum Ascomycota; class Sordariomycetes; order Microascales; family Ceratocystidaceae; genus Ceratocystis; species Ceratocystis smalleyi. The sequence continues at coordinate 10,832 of NETT01000306.1, forward strand.
GGAAAGGCAGGCACTTGTTCTGTCACTAGCCAACCAGTAAAAAGGAACCAAGCGAGTTGTGGCCAGGAAAAATTCAAGATAAGATTATAAGACGTTATCGCATCTACCGAGCCGGGCCAGGACTTGAGCGTGATCTAACCTTTTTCAAAAAGAAAAAGGCAGGCAAAGAATTGATGGGACGATGTTGACGGGAAGGCAAGGAGGGCGACAAACTGGGAGATGAAGAATAAAGAAGAGAGGTAAAGGAAAAGGAAAAGGGAAAGGGAAAGGGAAAGGGAAAAGAAAAAGGGAACAAGACAAAAGAGGTGGGAAGAGGCAAGGTCGATAAAACGGGCAGAAACTTTTTCTTCACCAGACAGGAAGCTGCAAACACACATCTGGGAAACTACTAGCCATTATTCTGGAGACTACCTCCGTCTTTAGCGGGTTATTGCCAGCCTGTGCCAAACAGCAACTTGCTTGCAGTGGCCGTTTTATAAATCACTACCAGTGCATCACCAGTACTTGTGACTACAAGTAGCTTGCAGGAGATGGAGGGGTCCTTGTCCCGGCTTCAGTGTAACACAGAAGGCCCCAAACAAGTCACGGGGGTGGTTATTGATTTGTTCTAAACCAGAAGCATTCTATATATGCCCTGTAAGCCCTAAGAACACCGCAAGCGTCAGTGGGCCAAGCAGTCTCAAGAGGGTCCTAACCTGTAAAGGGCCCTCTCTGCTCTAGATGACTTGCAAGTACCAGCTGCGCCAATGCAAGCATTAATTGCCCGCATTCTGCCTGGATGGCAGGAGAAAGACCAAGACCCCCCAAGTCCAAGTCAGCTTCACCCATCCATCCATTGTCGCCATGCAACACCAGCCATCTCTATTTTCCTGGCCTGGACAAAAAATCCTCTGCGTCCGTTCGCCCCAAAGCCTAATTTAATACGTCAATATAACGGCTGGAGGACTTGTTTTAATCTCAAGCAAGCAGAAGCAAGCCTGGCTCTCGACAGGCGGGCACTGCACTTATCAACCATAGCCCGTGTTGGTGCTGCCGTTGCTGTTCTTTTGTTATCTTTTGTCAGCCCATACACAAAGCTAGGCCAGACAGAAGGCCATAGGTGCAAGCGAGCTGTTGGTGTGACTGCATATTACATACAGATTACACCGACAGACAGACACACGACACAAACAGCTTGGTGTAGATGACCAGGTCGGGTGAGATGTTGTGGTACTCGTACTTGTACCTGTACTCGTGCATGCAATTACTACTCGCACTTGTTGCTTGTATTTGCTACTTATACTTACTTCTGAACAAATACCCCCCACACGTAAAGCCAACAGCCATCCCATGCAGCAAAGGTAGCATCCATGCCCACTTTCAGCATCAATCGCCCATGCGGGGCCCATATAAAACAGAACAGCCATCCCATCCATCTTGACTGACGACCAAAATGATAGGCAAGAGTAGAAGTACCTTTGTACCTCTCCTTGCAATTACACCTTCCTTCAGTTTAGCGACTAATCCCCAGCCTTCTCTTCCACGGCTGCCCTATAACGCTGACTTGAGGCGTCTGGACGTGAGCGCACGTCTGTTTTTTGCACAAGATGCCAGGAAACATCTGGCTACTCACCAGCGAAAGGATTACTTGCTGCTCTAGTTCAGCCTCCCGCAATAGTTCTCGCTCGTCTGTGCTTCTTCCCCTCCCCTCTCCTCTTTCACCTAGTTACGGCACGGCAATAGCAAGACGTCGTCGCAAGAACGAGGGGGGGGAGGCTTGTCTTGTTTCTGTCTTTCTCTGTAATTTCCTACTCAATTCCAGATATTTCGGCCTCGCTGTGAGCCTCTCACCGCCGTCTCTCCAGGTAACGAACTGATTTATTCCTTTTTATCCTCTTTCCCTTTTTTTCTTCTTTTTTTCCGCCTACAATGTAACCTTCCAAGGGCGGAAAGGAAAATTATGACAGGGGCCCAAAAATTGATACAGCATGTGACGGTTAAAGCATAAAGCAGGCAGCCAAGCCATGAAGCCTCCTGGTAGACGGACTTTGTTGTTGTCTTGTACTTGCTACACTTGTAGACCGATAGCTGAGAACAGCCGCCGCAACTACCAGTGCCCGTATCATACCTTCTTGTCTAAGCAATTCCAGTCATAGCTCTAAATTTTCTCTTCCCCGCCAGCCCATGTCATGCCTATAGCCCTCCCCCTCTTCCATCTCTCTACTTCACGATATTTTGCTACCCGCCCTGTTTGAAGCCTTGCAATCCTTCGCCAAAGCCTTCATCATCGCCACCTTCTGCTCATATGACACATCCTTTTTTTTTCCTGTTGTCTTTGCGTCAGTCGAGCTATCTTTCAGCGCTGACTGCATCCGCTCGCCTCTGTTGTAGATCTGTGCGGTGTTTTTATCTTGATTAAGGCCAGACCTTGATCAATAAACCAACAGCAGGGTCGGAATTCCATTCGTACCGACCAAACCGTGGCTGGATAACTGCACATGCATAGTGAGGAAGATGGCACTATTGCCATAATTCTTAAAATTCCATTATCGCGGTAAGGGTCGGTAACCCGAATCCAAGTTCACCGCCTTCTTGCGCCACACACGGACGCCACCAATGAGTGGCTATCAGCCACACGTGCTACAGTGAAGGCCAGGCCCCTCAAATTTTCATGGCAGAAAATCACGGCAGAAAAAAAAAAGTTCGAGCTTGGCAAGGCGCGGAACTTCACTGGTCTTGTCTCTCGTTTCTGAGCCACCTTTTGCCTTGGCCCCCATAGTCACAGCCGGCCTCTTTCCTCTCCTTGGATTGCTACCTTCCTGCTTTATTCCCTGCGTTGCCCGATACAATGGCTGACGGCAGTATTGATTCTTCACTCACTTCCACTTCGCAAACACTGACGCTCCCTGCGACTGCCACCACTACATCCGCTATGGCCACTACCGGCTCGTCTGCCCCATACAGCGACTTTTTGGAGTCTCTCCAGCGCGACAACCGTCATGCCTTCCTCCGGCCTACATCGGATATCGCCACATCGTCACTGAACTTTGTCAAGCTGACGCTGGATGACTTTGCCGGCAAGGTCAGTGATGAGCAGCTTGCGTATGTGCGCGAGCTCAACAAGAAGCGAAAGCGGTCCGATGCCCCTGTCGCCAAGGGCGAGGTGCTCAAGTTGCGCAAGGTGCACGTTGATGGCCTAGAGACTTCGCAGATCTGGCAGCAGGCCCACAAGATAATATCGAGCTCTCTGGCGTATTCCCAGGACGTCATTCGCGAGCTGGAAGAGAAGAAAGAAATTGTTTCCTCTTCTAATAACGGTAGCGGCTCCGAAGCCGAGGAGGAGCTAGGCTCCAGTTCCGAAGGCTATTCTGACAGCAATGGGGATGACGAAGACGAAGAGGAGGACGAGGACGAGGACGAGGATGATAACGATGGTTCCGAGAACGAAGGGGAGTACGACGAGACTGAGTTTACCGGCCTCGACGACGAGGATAACGGGCAAGAGGCTATTGAAGATCAGGATACCCAGCAGCTCGGAGGCCAGGAAAGCGAAGAAGGGAGCGAGAGCGAGGGTGAGGACGATGGCGGTTCCTATACCGAAGACCCGTTTGGTCTGAACGACGGTTTCTTTGACATTGACGAATTCAACCGGCAGTCGCAATGGCTCGAGGAGCAAGATGCCAAGGGCGACCCCTACACTGACCATGCCAGCGACGAAGAGGAAATTGACTGGAGTGCTGATCCCATGTCGAAACCATCCAAGTCTGGCAATGACGCCGACATAAATGATGACGACAGCGACGCGGAGGACGACGAAGAAAATGGCCCGACTTTTGGCAATGTCGATCTGTTTGCCCCTGACGGCGCCAGCGAAGACGGCCTGTCAGACCAGGAAGCCGCCGAGGAACCAGACAACGAATTCAACGCCAATAATATATACTTCAAGGACTTTTTTGCCCCGCCGCCTAAAAGAAAAAGCCAATCTGGTGCTTCCAAGCCACGCAAGCAGCCTAAGAAGATTGAAGATGCCGACGTCGACCGGGCTATGAATGACGTGCGCCGCGACCTATTTGATGACATGTCTGAGGATTCGGCCAATGAAGATGACCTGTCAGATGCCTCGGCCGGTGACCCCAAGTCGCGTCGCTCTGCCCACGAGCGTAGACAGGCTAAGCTGGCCGAGGAGATCCGCAAGCTTGAAGCTGCTGCTGTTGAAAAGCGCCAATGGACTCTATCTGGTGAGGCAGCGGCCGCTGATCGCCCAGCCAACTCGTTGCTTGAAGAAGACCTAGACTTTGAGTATGCCGGTAAGCCAGTACCGATGATCACTCCCGAGGTCACCGAGGGTATCGAAGACATGATCAAGCGCCGAATTCTAGCACGCGAGTTTGACGAGGTCGTTCGTCGCAGACCAGATACTGCCCTAGCCGACACGCGTCGTGGGCTAGTGGAGATTGACGACACCAAGAGCAAGAAGGGTCTAGCAGAGATTTACGAGGAGGAGCATATCAAGAATGCCAATCCCGACAGTTACGTCAGCCAGTCGGACGAGAAAACTCAGCGGGAAGAACGTGAAGTCGAGGCCATGTGGAAGAATGTGTGCGCCAAACTCGATGCACTGAGCAGCTGGCACTACAAGCCCAAGCCAGCCGAGCCATCGCTGACTGTTGTCTCCGACGTGGCTACTGTGGCCATGGAGGATGCTATGCCTACCACTGCACAGGGCGTCACGAACGATTCCGCTATTGCACCACAAGAGCTCTACAAGACTAGTGCCGCCACGGCAGCCAAGGGAGAGCTGGTCACACGTAGCGGGCTGCCACTGGCTCGCCAGGAACTTTCACGGGATGAGCGTCAACGTATGCGTCGCCGTGATAAGGAGCGCATGGCTAAGAATGCATCGGATCCCGACGCACGACTGTCCAAGAAGGCTAAGATGCAGAAAGACACTATAGAGGGCCTGCGCAAGGGCGGTGTCAAGGTAGTTAATCGCAAGGGCGAGGTGGTCGATGTGGATGGAAACAAGATCAAGGCCAATAAGACGATGTCATCAGGGAACTACAAGCTGTAGACCAAGACCGAGGATGTGTGCGGGAAGGGGAAGGGGGGAAGGTCAAATAGCGAGGGGGAGTTTCCCGGCATATGTGTCTGAGGGCTGTATATTGATGCTCCTATTTCTTTGCCGCTTCTTGTGATGATGATGGTTCTTGTTATCGCGACTCATCATCTTCTTGCATTTATTTTGGGTTTTCTTTTTAGGGCTTTTAGGAGTTAGTGTTTGACATATCTTTTTTGTTTTCTCTTCGCATCAAGACACTTTCATTTCTTTCTCACTTGCGCCTTGTTCGTTCTATTGCGTAGTCACATCCATACATAACATGGCCACCCCCGCCGCCTCCCATTCTGCATTGCTAGTAGCAAAAAAATAAATAGAAACATCACCTCGAGGCTTTCAGGCCCTCGCCACTTCACAAACCCTCTTCTGCTGGCTCCTCTGTGCGTGCTCTCTTTTCCTCCTTGGGCTCCGCCAGCAAGTCCTCTTCGGCCTTACGCTTGCTCCCCACTACTGGGGCTTCCGTTGCTGGTGCGGGCACCGCTGGCGCCGGAGCAGTCTCAACCTCAGGCTTTCCCTTTTTGCGAACAAGCCCAGACACATCACGTGCTGTCTTCCTCGCCTCTTCAATTCGTGCCTGTGTCTCAGCGGCCGATGCGCCCATAGCAGCGCCCAGAACACCGCCGAGGGGGTTGGAAGCTAGGGCAGAGTTGAGATCGACGGGGGGGCCGCGGAGCTCGACAAGCTAGACAGTAAGAAAATGGTTAGCTACATCTGAACAGACGCAGATACGTAGTATAGTGTAAGTAGGTAAGAGCAATAAATAACAAGCACTTACCCGTTGTTCCATGTCGGCAATGATGTCCTGTACATCTGCAATTTGTGCGCGCGTCACCTCATTTTCCTCTGGTGACGCCATAGTCGCCAAATCAACCTCTTTGGACTGCAGCTTGAGCTTCGTGCTCTTTAGTGCGGCTTCAAGTTCTCGGACTGCCTCATCACGCAGCACCTGGTCGATCTGCTGTGTGCCCTCCGTCTTGCCGTCATCTTCGCCAGCTGTAGTCGTGATCGAGGCGAACTCTAGCGCCAGTGATAGCTTAAAGTGAGCCTCGGCAATTATTTCCGATTCCTCTGGGTAAAGTTGCTTCTTGTAGCGAAGCGACTCGCGCGCGTCAGTGATGGCATTGGTGTAGCGCTCGTTCTCGAGTGATATCTCGCCGAGCAGGTCGTGGACATCCGCCAAGCGCTCTTTGATATGGCGTACAAATGCCGAGTCCTCTGTACGTGCGGCAGTGTCTACTTCTACTGCCTTATTTTCATCTTGAGTAGCTTCTTGCTCTTCAACCTGTTTAAGCTTCTTGTCGAACAACAAACGTGCTAGGTCAAGCACTTCAAAGGCTATGGCCAGGTCGTCATCCTCACCGCTATCATCGCCATCTCCGTCTTCGTTACTCGCGTCGTCTGAGTCCGCATCTGAGTCCTCAAAGTTTTCGTCGCCGGTGAACTGAAACAAGGGCTTCTTGGAGTCCAGTAGCTCCTGCGACTCCTTCGACATGGCACCCAACGGCTGCTCTGGGGGCGGCGCAGAGGCGAGAGCAGCCGAGCCCGCTGCGCCATTCGTCTTAGGCGTCTTTTGCTGTGGCTGTGTCTTCTTTTCCGGCGCCTTCCCACCCAGCACATCGCTCCGCTCCTGGCCGAGACGGAAAACACAGCGACCGTATAGGAACAAAATATCAGCATTGTCAGGGTTCATCTCGCCGTTCTGCTCAGCCTGTAGCTCGGCAGCCTTTCCATACTGCTCGGCCGCTTCTTCATAGTTCTTTTGAGCATACAGCGCGGTTCCCTTGGCACAAAGATCAGCCAAGGTAACCTTTTGCGAAAGGGGATCCTTATCTTCAGAGTCGACAGTGGTTGGCGTTTCGACGATCGGGGTAGAAGTAGATGGTTCCAGCGTAGCGTTGGTGTCTTGAGGAGGCTCGGTAGCAGTAGCAAGCTTGGGAACGGCAGCGGCAGCGGGCTGATCGGCCATGATTCAAGATTTTTGGTTGGTTGCTAAGCGACGTTCAAGAAGGAAATCAAAACAACAACAGATGAAAGCAGCGATGGGTGGTAATTAGTGGTGAAGAAGCTGGAAAGACATGGGAAAATAAAATAAAGCGAGGAAAAAAATAAAAAATAAAAAACAAAAAAAAATAGTAAAAGTTTTCCAGGTTCCTTCCTCGCTCGAATCTCACTAAAATAAGAAGGTGCGAGGGGAGACCAGAGGTATTCTATCAATCAAGGAAACAACGGCCAACTTGTTGCCTTTTTGCGTCGACAGCGCAAGGCGCGTCTGAATAAGGGCAGGTACTTGGGTTTTGGCATGGACGTAGGCTCTAGCGTGTAGTATACAGTGCATATATCTATTCGTACTATTCGCACTGGCCTGCTGCGCATTTTGCGGTGGCAATCTAACGCTTCTGACTGTTTTCACGACCCGTGACTTGACAACGACTTTCCCCGTACTTGACTAGGTCTGGTTCTACTATATGAGACAATGCCGTGACTTGCAACTGAGTAATAAATCCCCCGTTCTAGTACCAAGAACGGAAAGGCGAGGCCATGCTATTGTGCATTGCATGCGAACTACTACACCTCGCCCAATAATACTGCCTGCTTGCGGTTGTATTTCACCAACAACTACACCATATGAGAAGCCCGACAGTAGCAGTAAAGCTGGCGTATGGCGACAGCCGAGTGTGACGGCTATATATGTCGAGAAACGGACTTAAATGCACAAACGTAGATAACGGACTCTTGTTTCCGTCCTTGTCTCATAACTGCAACGCCATGCCCGGATTCTGTGGTGTCGCCGCCCCACGCAAATGCGCTGCCGAGCCCTTGAATAGGCTTTGCCATATAAAGGCTTCGCTAAGTAGCATTTCAATGTCTTTCTCGGTCCAGTTCTTTGTAGGCAGGCTTTGCAGGAACATCATGATTTCCTGAAAGTCCATCTTCTGCAACTTTTCCGACCATTTCACTAGAAAGGCAGCGCATACATAGAGATGGAACTCGGAGAAGCCTTGCTCTTCAGCCTAAGAAACGGAAAGGGAGAGGAGAAAGTTAGCAGTTGCTTTGGCTTAGTGGCTGTTTTTACTAGCAAACCTACCAAGTATGTGTCCCACATGCGGATAGTATTCTTCACGCTTATCTCGCGCATCAGCAAGCAATTCATCCACCTGAAGCTGAACTGGATAAACTCCACATGCTCCGACTCGAGATGCCGCGAAAGTCCCTTGTCGATGCGGGCCGTCAAATCACGCAACGCTGCCACCTGCCGCTGTATTCCTGGTTGCGCGACAATATAGTGGTCTTGGATGCCGTCCAGTAGCTTCGTCAAGCACCAGAACGAGTCGGCCTCAACAGCATCTAGTACCGGCTTGGGGAGCTGCCCGGGGTCCATGCCGCTCTCGATGTCGGGATCACCGATATAGACCCCCAAGAAAACCTCGAAGAAGGGCGTTACCAAGTCATTAATGCCCTGTACGTAGCCGCTAGCTGGGTGGCGCACTGCCCAAACATACAAAATACGCTCTAGTGCCCGCTTTGTTGCATCGTAGCTATAGAGTTCAATGTGTGGGTTAGTGCGAGGCACATCTATGCTAATCTGATGCCAGATAGCTTCATCAAGTCCACGAGCCCGGCCCGGCCCGGCCGTGCTTGTCATAGTCTGCGAGCCGCGGTCAAAGGCTTGCTTGACGCCGTCGAGGTATTCCTTTCTTTTCCGCTCCAGTGTTGCCACGCGGCGCTCCCCATTAGTAGGCAAGTAACCAAGCAAAAGCTGCCATGTCATGGCTCGTACTTCTTCAGGTACGCCCGACCAGGCCAGCTGCCGTAGTTCTCCCAGCGGAATGGATGTAGCTTGGAGTAGTTTTTTGAATTTGTTGATGCGCGTAATTCGAGAATTATGAGTTTCGAGTTCCTTGGGGGTAGCATCGCTAGGGATTGCGGGATAGTTTATAAGGTGTAGAGCGTTGGCGGGATCTGAAGAAGGGGGCAATTAGTTATCAGGCTGTTCAAGACCTAGGGTCCTTATCCTTGGAGTCGCTTCAGTCTAGGAGAAAAAGAAAGACTCACCTCGCACAATCTCCTTGTACTGTGGTCGCAGAATCTTCCCTTCGGTCTTCTTTGGCATAGGATATGTCACACTGGGCCGTTCTATGGCAATATCTGCGCTATCAGAGAATCGCCGACTGCGAGGGCCTTCCAGGCTGTTTGTGCTAATAACACCAGTAGACGCTGCATGGGGTAGACCTGCTAGTTTATCTTGAGCCTCTCGTCGCGAGCGACGCTGCATACTTGACAGGCTGGGCAGGCCAAAATCGTCACCATCATCATCATCGTAACCGACAATATCATCGGCGTCTGCCTTCCAGTCGTCGTTGGTGGTGGATAAAAAGTTTATGTAATTTTTGTAGGGCGGGGTCTTGGAGCCATCGGATTGCCGGGGCCGTGGCGACTGTTCGTTGCTTTGTACGCGTGTGACAGGATTTGATGTTGTTGGAGTTTTTGGCGGGGGTGTTAAGGAATTAGACAGGTTTCTGCAATGATGGGTAGACAAGGAACAGTGATAGTTAGTTTATGAGGCACAGCATGACATGATGTGACTGGGAGGAGGGAGAGGAAAGGCCTAGGAGAAGACCTTTTCTGGCCTCCTGAATGGCTAAGGGGCAGAAAGAAAACAGGGTAAGACAGTGACTGACAGCTGATCAAATTTAAGCATGTCGGCGTGTGAATACGCAGCACCAATGACCTTGCCGGGCTCGTGAACTGTGCGTTTCGGCGGTTTCCAAAAGGCCGAAGCCGGTGTACTGAAGGACGACCAGGAGGAAAATGTCAGTAGGCAATACTTCCAAGCATTCTTTTAGTCGGGCCAGGTAGCAAGGGAGAATACGCCTGTGCTTTCGTTTATTCGCTCTTTCGTACGCGGGGCTAGGGGGTCTACATACTCAGATCGGTCTGTAGCCGCCGGCCACCGGTTGTTAGCTTGGAGGTTCACCGATTCATCGTAGCCAGGTTTTTATTTCTTTATTTTAGCAGGGCAGGGCTAAGCTTGCGCTCATGGTGGCCAACATACCAACTTGCACCATCTCCTGTTGCACAAGAGTTGAGATTGGGTCGAGGTTAGCAGAATGCCGAGTACTTTGTTGCGCATAGCAACAGAAGAGGGAAAAGGGAAATGGGCGAGGGTTGTTTGGCTTGTATCAGAGGCTATTTGAGGGGTCGTTTCGCATCACTGAGATTGGGTCGGGCCGTACCTGTTGCTGTGACTGTTTCTTGCCGCTGCTGCTGCTGCCGCTGCTGCCGCCGCCGCCGCTAATGTAACTACCCCCATCACTGCTAAGGCCAAGAGACCCCGGCCGATGTCCATCATCCCCACTGCGGCCGGTCTCGCTAGTCTACACAACGATCCCGATCTCGCTCCTCGCGTTCCTATTGGTAACATTGCCCGTTCTACCAGTGTACGCCGAGCTCGTCCCCAGAGCGAACAGTACACGGGGCCGGGGGGCGCCGCTCTAGTCAACCAGATGTATCGCGGACTCGATGGACAGATGTCACCCACTTTCAACGTCCCGCGCCGCTCGCAGACTTTTTTCGCGTCGGGAGCGCTAGCATCGCCCGGCCTGCCCCCCTCTACGGTTCCTCTTTCCGGCCGGATGTCATCCAGCACTGGCAGTCAGACGCCGTCCGCTGGAAACTTCCCCGGAATGCGCAGCGAGACATCTAGCGTCTCTAACGAGTCGACGGCTGGTATTGTTACGCCTCCATCACAAAACAGCCCACCGCAGTCACTGCCAGCGACGGACAAGATGACGCCGCAAACCCAGACCACATTTGCAGGCAACAAGCCTCGGCCCCTACGCCTCGTCCAGGACCATAACGATGCTGTAAATGCCAGCAAGCGGAATAGCTGGCTGCCATGGGCTGGCGGCTGGGGCAAAAAGGAAGAGATTCCGGAAAACTAAAGAGTCGAAGCATACCAACAGCTGAAAAAAGTATTTTCACTCTGTTTGCCGGCTAACAGTCTTTATTCTTTTCGTTGCCTTGTTTCTTTATCATGGCCATTGCCATATTCATGTTGATATCCTGTCTCGCTTATTCTTGCTTTTGCTCTTCCACGAGTTACCAGATGAGTTTTCTTTTCTTCGGAGGCTTTTATTTTTTATTCGTGCGATTCATCACCTATTATCTTCCTTTTATTTATATTTTGATGATTACGACGACGAACGACGAACGGCCAGAAACGCTTTTATCATAACGAACTGATTGAAGGAAACGTCGTCGGTGAACTATCTTCTTTTGCACTTATAATATGGAGGTGCCGTGTCCTTGTTTTTTTTTTTCATGGCTTCTCTCTTTGATTTATCTTTGGATTTTCCTGATGCTTCTGTTACATGTCTTGGTTCATAGTTGCAATGTTTTCCGTATTTAACCATCACAATTTCAAGTGTTGAGATCATTTATATATTAGGGTTAAGTTAACCACATCGTTTGGGTCGCTCAAGAGCAAGAATGACCAGCGTTGTAGATGACGAGTGTCGAAGAAGAATTAGTGCTATCCTTCTGAGTCAACGTCAAGTTTTCTTTTCTCTGTCACTCTTCGAGAGGCTTTTATTCATGAAGGAGGCAACTTGACCGCCACTTTTTTCTTGTTTTGCGCTCTTTTTGCTTGTGAAGGGAGATCTAGGTTGTTGAGGTGTTATGTTAAAGCGCCAGGCTAGGACGGACCATGCCATGTTCGGCAATATGCACCAAGATACCGATGCAAGGACATGAATCTGATGGACATATCCACTCATTCCAAGACACGTGCTGTATTGGTTAGATCGATTGATATGTACAGTGGGTAGACAGATAGATGAATGTCTGCATGTCGCCGACCTCTTGGACGCATGAGAATACAAGGTAGGGGAGAGAGGCAGACGAAGTAGTAGAATGCTGCGCAAGAGATCTTGGCTTGGAGTCTTGCAGGAGGGCTAGGGAAGAGCGATAAGGGTGAGATATGGGCATGTAGGAGTTGTTGTCCAGGGAAAAAGGATGACGAAGGAAGACGAAAAACGACCTCGACGATGCAGTGGTTTTGCGATTTTGTGATGTAGTTAGGCTAGCCTGGAAAATCTCAGACTTGATTGATGTAGGAAGCATGCACATACTGGCCATGACTGACTCCTTTTCCTCTCAGGTTGCTGACGTCGATGCCAACGCACCACTTCCTTCACCCACTCCTTTATGCTGTTTATCTCCCCGCCCCCCCTCAATATCCTTGGAAAAATCTTGAAATTTTTTTGTCATTTATGAGAGCAGAGCAGGAACTAAGCAGGCGGCATCAGAACCACGAGAACAATGACAAATGGATGGGGTTACAATGGGCCACAAAGGGTAGAAAGGAGGACGGCGGACGGGCAAAAATAGGAGGGAAGGTTGGGCGTGTCCGGGCTGAGCGAGATAGAGTGAAGACAAAAGAAGGCAGCAGATAACAGACAAGACCTACATATCGTGGCTGGGGTTCGTATGTGCGCATGTGTATGTGTATGTGTATGTGTATGTGTACGTGTGCCGTTAGGGTAGCAAACAAACAGGTTGTTTCATATCACCGTTATACTGTAGTATACAGGTCTAAGAAGGAAGAAAATAAAGTCAGGCCATCAAGCTATTATATTCGGCTCCCTTGTTGTGGGCTGGCAGGCAAATGTCGGAGAGTATTTTTGTTGCGTGATGATGATTTCCCATCGAGCCGAGGAGAAATGGGGGAAAAGAAGCTAGGAGGGAAGGATAAACGGGAATAGAGAAGATTACGCAGATGGGGATGAGGTTGACTGCAAATATAGGCAGCAAGACACCTGTAAGTATTTAGTTTATAGTGTGGTGCGACAGGGGGACTCTGGAATATAGTTGGGTACAGGGTGGAAGAGCGCGGGGATTGTAGAAGAGTACAGGGGAAGGGGACACAGGAAAGCAGGGCTACAGAGGGTAGCCAAGGTCTGAGTACGCATCACATGCTGTATTTACACAGCACTTTTTTATCTACCGAGTTGGAGATGTCGCATTATACGCCTCAAAATGGCCGTACTATAGACATTTTGCATGGTATTGAAATTTACGAACTGAAAACAGAAGTCATTATTTTCATTTCCGTCGAGTGACGTCAAGAGATGGTCATTGGCAGGAGAGTTGGAATGTACCCTTAGGCGGTCACGTGACTGTCATTATGCCTCTGCATTAAGCGTTTTGCTTGAGTGCCCTGATGTATCTTGGACGCTGCAAGTTATTTTTCTCGTCCAGCCCCTCGACTACTACGTCCTTGTAGCAAGGCGGGCTATATATTCACGTACTCAATTTAGATAGTATATCGGTGCGCTTCTTGCATGCATGCACCGTGCATATGAGCTGCACTCACTTATGTACCATCGTACCATCGTCCTACCCACCCTCTTCCTGATGTAAAGACAAGCCCGGATTAGAAAGAAGAAACAAGACAAACAACAACTGCAATGCAATGAAATCCCTGGCTTGCACACCCTCGCTATTTAATGTGATTGGCAGGACTTAGCCTGCCGGCATTTTTCTGTTTAATGTGCTTGTTGTTTGTGCTTTGTTTTCCCTTGATGACATATAGGCTCTAACTAGTCCCCCTGAAAAGAAAAAAAGAACAAAGTAGGCTAACCAACATGGAACACACAAGGAAAAAAAAAAGCACAAGAATGAAATGATGAAGACATAAATAAGGAAAGGGAAAGGGAAAAGTCTCGCTTTGCACCCTTGGTCTCTTTCTCGTGGTGGGCCTGTGCTGTTAGCCTGGACTGGCCCTTTTTATCCTTCTCCGTCTTGTTCCCCATGTTTTCTCTGCAAACTGTGGCCTGGCCTTTTTTGTATTCATTTACATTTTGAGCTTGGATAAGTTTTATGTAGCAGACATAATGGGTGAAGAAAGCCCCAGACAAGGCATCGGTTTTAGAAAGGGGAGGGCATGTCAAAGGAGAGGTTGGAAGCGCAAGAGGGCTCGGCCACATAATGTGTAACGAGGGGTGGGTTTGAACAACGGTAGAGCATCGTTTTAGTTTGTCATAAGGTCTACCGTTTTCTGTTGTGTTGTGTTATGTGCTTGTTACTGATCGAAGGAGCTTGCGGGTTAAAGAGGGATGATGACATCTGGCAGCGATATATGGGATTAGTCATGATATAGAGGCTTTGGCTGACAGGCCGTTTTTACGTGGTAAGTAAGCAAGTACGGTAAAAAGCCCGTATTTTTCCTGTCTTTTACTCTTTCCTTCTTCTAGCCCTCTTTCCTGATATTTCCCTTCCCCTCTTTACCGTGCCGTGCCACTTCCTTGTGCTGTGTTGTCTCTTGCCGTCAAAGACACAAGTTCAAGCGACAAAAAAGTCCATGGCTAAAAATTTCTTATTCTTGTTAGAAGGGCAGTTGTCAATCGCATAAGGCGTTGGACTCCTCTTTTGATTGGTTGCTCAAAATTATTGGATTTCTGTACTGAAAGCAACTTCTGTTTTTTTTTGAGCTAACAAAGGGTACAAAAATTAAATAAAACGAAGGAAGGAAAAAAGGCGGTTGTTGCCTCTTTGCTCCTGTGCTTCAAACAGGAAGCCAAGCTCCTTCCATGCAAAACTGGAAAACTGGGAAACCCCACAGCACACAAGCTTAGCTTTTATGCACAGGATTTGCATTTTCTTTGCCAAAATTTCTCCCTCTTTTTTCTTCCCTTTATTTTCTGCGATAACTCCATCACAATTTCTCTTTTGTGTCTTCTTCTTTGCTTATTATTTTCTGAATCGTTTTCTAGAGCTCAAAACTGACATTCAAAAATAATATTTCCAAAATTGCTTGCATTTTTTTTCCTTCAATTAGAGCGGACATCAACCTTCAATGACTTACAATACCTTCTTTTTTCCACTACCAAATCTCAATGCCTAAGAAACCCGAAAACTCGTTCCAAAATTCAATTGTTGATCCTTCAGCTATTCAGTCATTATTCTTGGTTTTATCCGTCTTTTTTTTTCGGCTGTAAAATTGCGCTCGCCTTTTTCGATTTTGCTCTAGACTGGGTTTTTATTGGGCCACCGCTCATCTGTCGCCTTTTTGGAATTCCTTTAGACAACAACAAGCCATAAATGTTTTGACTGCCCAACAACCATAACAATAATTACAACAACACGCTTTCCCTACATCTCAACTTCTGTCCTTTTTTTCTTTCTTTTCTTTTTCTTTTTTCGGTAGAAAAAGAAGCTCATCAGGGTACTTGCTCTTATCTTTTACTCTCTGTGTCAATCGCATACCTTCAGCCTTTTATTCATTGATTTGTCTGTCTACGGCGTTGCTATTAGTCTTCACCCGCCTCCTACTGGGCCTCCTGAATCGTCATTGTTTTCGTCACTGAATTCACAAGCTCGACAGCACCTCTGGTAATCTTACCGTCTAGTGGCATGCCCGGGCTCCAATATAACTAATAACGAGGCCGAATTCCTCCAGCAAGGTGAAAGTGTAAGTTTTGTTTGCCATTCCCTTTCCATGTCCTCACTTGTGTCTATCCTATTTTCCTTCTGCGTACCGGGTCTCTGTTCTTCCTAGCTTGGCTTTTTGTTTGACTTATCCCACTCCACTCCCTTTGTCATCTGTCGAGGCGGCATTCTCTGGCATGCCGGAAGACGAGCCAAGCCAATCAGCAATCCCCCATCTGACTGACAGCTCCTGATTATATTTCTATTGTGTTATAGTCCTTGTTCTTCAGAGTTGATTAGCCCTGTAACCCGGTAATATGGCCTCGAGGCTCTCCCCGAATGCCTACTCTGGTGCCGTCTCTCCCTTAGATACAAGGGATTCATCAGTTACACATCAACCACCAACTCCCACTTCTCCATCCACGCCTAGAAACACATCTGCTATTTCATCACAAGCGCGCCATACCTCTGACCACTCGAATTCGCGCATACTACCCACATCTTTGGGCTCACAACAAACTACTAGAGCTCGCCAAACTCGTACACCGAACCTTGGAATATCGTCACCTAGCAAAACATATCGCGCATCGCATACGCATATTTCTCGCTCGCCGTCTGGTCCTGCCTCTCATTTATCCTCAGGCCCTTCTGTCTCCGAAGCTCCACGTGACGGTCCTCCTCGTTGGCCTGTGTCGCCTAGAATACGGTCGCCAGCTTTGAGTCAGGCTCAGCCAAACAATTCCTACAGCTACATGATGCAACGCAGCCAGAATAACGCGCCTGGGCGCTATATTTCTTCTTCAGCAAACAGCTCGGCCTCAGAGATGTCAGAGAGTGATACAGATGATTATGAGTCTGCTGGACTTCGTACGCCTACCATGAACAACCCAAACCCGCTTGCTACTGTCCAGGAAGTGAGCCAGCCCAACTCTCCTGCCCATATTACTCAGGACACTGTTATGACCGAGATTCATACTCATCTTGTTGCCGATGACTCCCAGAGCCAGAACCAGGAGTTGCAAACACCACAAACACCAAGCTCTCAGGACTCTGACAGTATGTCTGCTGCAAGTGTTCGCACCATCCGAGCAAGAAATGCTACTCCTTACAACGATTCCGACCCAGCAACCTCTCAAAACGATGCTAGGAAGCCATCGACTAGCGTCCCACAGCCTCCTATGATGTCACGGCAATCCAGTGCATATTCTACCTTCAATAAGACCAAGCCCACCACTGATGGCTCTTCTATGATTGTTGAAAGTGAAACCGTCACTTCTGTCCCCCAAATTGCTCTCGCTACGATTCCCCAAGGCCCTAGCAGCACTCTTCGCGCTATGCCTAGTACCGAAACGTTTCGACATAAAAAGGACCGCAAGAGACAAACAAGAAAGCAGCCAATGAACCCAGGTATGAATACGGCAAGAAATGATGAGTGAGCAATTGTTAATACATGTACTAATTTTCCTTTTTTTATAGCTTCTTCCAAAGCGGAAGTGTTCGAGTATAAGGTCGCTAGCGCAGTTGACGAGGCTGATGATTCTGACTCTGACGAAACTTTTGTCTACGATTCAAATCCTCATGACGGCCCTCGGAGGTATCACCATTCTAGAACCCCAAGTACTACGTCCATGGCTAGTCAAGTTGATAGGCCTATGCGATCCATCCACAGTGTAATGGATGCTCCAGGCCCTTCGACATCTTCGAAAAAGAATATGAAGTTCGCCAATACTTACAATAATGCTTCGGATACCCTTACCGGCGATGAGGATGGTAGGGGGTCTAGTAGAAGCAACATCGGTTCTTCTCGGAACTCGACTCGCCACCAACATCATTTGAACAAATACGGGCGAAATCACAACTCCCATGCCTCTTTGTTTGATAATGAGTCACCATTTGCCAACCCTGCCCGGGCAAAAATACAGGCCAACTCACGTCAAAACTCAGGTCCGCCTAGCCCTCGTTTCTTAACCTCGCGGTCCCAGGCCAGTCGCCAAACGGGCTCCTACAACTTGTCAAATGCTTATGATATGGATGAAACTGGGCCTGATGATGAACGCACACCTTTGATATCTTACTCTCGACCAAACCGGCCTGGACGTCAGAGCCGCCGTGGACCAACACCTCGCCACATTGAATCCCAAACTTACAGAAGTCATCCCTCAGCCCTTAACCGTTTAGCTGCTTGTCTCGTAGTTACCATGATGGTTCTAGTGGTCATTACTGGTGCTATTGGCTTTATGTTTGCTACTTCGCAGCCGCTTACGGATATTAAGCTTGTTGCCATTGAAAACGTTATTGCTAGTGAGCCCGAACTCATGTTCGATCTCACTATCCGTGCGCATAATCCCAACATTGTGGTTGTTACTATTGATAATGCCAATTTGGAAATATTTGCAAAGTCGGTCCATGCTGGTACAGATGCCGATTGGTACAACAATCCTGGTGGCAGTCCTGGTGATAAGCTCAAGTTCGAAACCTTGGGCGAGAAGGAAGTCCACGCCAAAGACGATCCGCCCGACGACATGCCCGATGAGTCTGCACCAAACATGCGCTTGGGAACTATCCAGGAATTTGACAGTCCCTTATCTTTTGAGGGCCTATTCTTTCATAAAGGCCTTTCTGTGTCTACTGGTGGTGTGAGGCTTCCACTCCCTGGTAACTCGACTACTGGAGGCTCTGAACGTTGGGGGAAGGTTATTCAAGATGATTTTGATCTTATCGTCAAGGGTATTATCAAATATTATCTGCCGCTAAGCCAAAGGGTGCGAAGTGTGTCTATATCAGGTCGTACTCGCGTCAAGCCAAACTCTGCCAGCAACCCATCTTTGAAGCCTAACATCACCATGGCTGGGCCGCCGAGCCTCTGAGGGGGTCTTTTTCCCTTTGTCCACTCTTTACTCTCGCAGTTTTCCTTTGTCATCCTATGCTTTGTGCGTGTCATTTTTTGATCAACTTCGCAATGCATATCCCCTCCCCATTCTGTTTTATTTTCATTTTTCCTCCCATTACATTAAGTGTCACCAGCTAAGCTGCTCTTGTCCGATGCAAGAAAGACCGCTGGATGACTGCTGGCCGACCGCCATTTTATGAAGAACATGACCAGCCCTTGCTTTCCTTTCTGTTTGTTTTTATTCCCCTCTTCGTTATACGTTGCTTTTCTCTTCTTTCGAGGATACTCGGAGCTTTCATTCCTGGATTGCTTGTCCCTTGTTTACTTTATGCAGGCCTTGGACTGCAGATTGATTCTTTCACGATGGCCAAGGGCATGAAAAAAGGCTTTGTGTCCTAAGCTAGAAGAGTATCAGACTTGCTTGACGTCGTTGACTGGTTGTCTGTTCTCCTGCTTTTATTTTGTTTCTTGCTTCAAAGATGCTTTTGTTTTTGTGTTTCTTATACTTGCGTCAGACTACACAGCACATTCATTTGTTTTCTCTTGCAACTTGCCTGCCACTATAACCACATTTCTTTGTTTTGCTTGCACTCGCTGCGGTGAGTTAATTACACACATACATAGAACTTAAGAGTTTATACAACAATAAGATATAATCAGAAAGAGGATGGTGGGAATTACAGCAAAAAGAAATGTGAGTGGGTGGGTGCTTTTGGTAAGAGAAGGATGGAGAGTAATGCGTTTACAGATAGCCTGGAAGTAGAGACTAGTAAAAAGGAAGCCAGAATGGTTCGCGGTCATCCAGATGATCTGGAGCACTGGGAATTGAGCCCAATGCGGGGGTCGAACCCGCAACCTTGAGATTAAGAGTCTCACGCTCTACCGATTGAGCTAACCGGGCGGG